>JAVTVY010047645.1:0-23789 GCA_036873755.1 Hanleya hanleyi | reverse complement strand
CGCGCAAAGCGCAAGTGGGCTTTGTGGTGATAGTGCTAACCCTGTTGAGTCACCACCACCACACCCCGTGTACAAGCCACAACGAGCTCCACACCAAGCTCCACATCTACACCAAGTACACCCACTACGTCTGAAAACCCACCGGATTTCATCCCTCACACTGAACAGACAACGACGACCGACGTTATACCCACCAACATCATCACTCACAGTGAACAGACAACGACGACCGACGTTGTACGCACCACCACCACCACTCCAGTTCACTCGTACGAAATTTACAAGAGCGGGTTACCACGACAGCGCATACAGCTCGAACCATGGACCCTCGGTGGCAGCATCCCTTCACTTGCGTCATCGCAGGACCGACGGGTTCCGGCAAAACGCACTTCGTCAGGAAGCTCCTTCAACACGCCGACGGCATGATTACCCCACCCATTGCCCGAGTCGTGTGGTGTTACGGAGAATGGCAGGCAGCGTATGCAGCAATGCCCCACATCACGTTCGTGGAAAGCCTACCCAACCTGGCCGATTTGGAACGTTGGTGGTTCTGGATGATCTCATGGCGGAGACGGATGCGCGGGTCACCCAACTCTTTACCAAAGGCAGCCACCATCGACGGCACAGCATCATCTACATTGTGCAGAATCTGTTCAGTAAAAACAAAGAACATCGGAACATCAGCAGAACCCTATCTGCCCTGGGCGATTTGGGGTTTATCGCAGCCTGGGAGGGGGGCCGAAAGTGCCCCTCCTATATATTTTTTCTACCACTAACGCTAGAGCGCTGAAACTTACCACACAGTATGTTGGATTCAAGCTCTACCGGGAAATGTAAAAAATCCAAGATGGCCGCCATGATGACGTCACAGTGACGTAATCCGCTCGGAAGCCATTTTTTGGCCTTTTTGGGGTCGATTTTTCAAAATTTTCATTTTTCCGATTTTTCCCTCAAAAAAAAAAATCTAATAAAATACAGAATAATTAGTTTTGCATAAATAAAATACTTTCAAGGCCTTTTAGGCAAGGAAAACGTGACAAAATGGAGCGAAAAGATTGAGTAACACGACTTTCGCGGATACCACATGGCCGCCATTTTGAATTTACCCATGATCCTCTGCTCGGGGGTATATGAAAGTAGACTCAAAATGACCCCAATAAGATTAGCTTAAAAGTCACCAAGTTTCAGCCTCCTCGGTTCTATCGTTTCGGAGCAGCAGAGAAAAGTTCACTAGGAGGGCACTTTCCGCCCCCCCCCCCAGGCCAGGTAGGGTTAAATGCCCACTACCTGGTGGTCTTCAAAAGCCCGAGAGATACCACTCAACTGCTGCACCTGGCGAGACAGATGTATCCCGGCCGCACACCGTTTGCGTTGGAAGCCTTTAAAGATGCCACAAACCCTCAGCACGGGTATATGTTCTTCGACCTCAAGCAAGCCACCCCCGACCACCTTCGACTACGGACCGGCATCTTTGCCGGAGAGACCCACCACGTGTACATGCAAAAATAATGTAAACACACCCACAGTGGCTCCCCCAGCTGGAGTGTGTGTTTCATGATGGGGATGATAAAAAATAATGAATACCACAGCATGGTTGACTTTGTCTCTGTTCTCTGAGGTAGATAAAAAGGGCAGAGTTGTGGGTTCTGGCATTAGTTGTACATGATGCCTGCGCGAGTACGGAAGCACGCTCCCACGCTCCGTGTATTGAAGACGGCCCCACCCGAGTTGATCCGAACCACTGTACGCGGTGCGGACCCTGACCTTGTACGCTGTCTGTGCGAGATCGGGTACAACCTGTTAAAAGGCAACGTACCACTGACTCCGGCTCAGAAGACCAAGTTGACCAAGCATAAGACAGGTCTCCGAACCTTAGTCCAGAAGCGAGTCTCTCAAACACAAAAGAAAAAGGTGTTACAGAAAGGCGGCTTTCTCTGGGCCATCTTAGCACCGTTGGCCGCTTCCGTGTTGGGTCCAGTATTGGGTGGCAATGAACCACACGAAAAAAATGGTCCTCGTCGAACCACGGTTCCTTCAAAACCTCTAATCGCCCTACCCTGTCCCACCTACGGTGAAGACCATAAACACCCTCGATGGAGAGATGCAACAGATCTTACAGAGACCGGGGTTAAGCGACAGTGAGAAAGTACAACGGTACAATGAGACGCTTCAACGGTACATGACGTTCATGGACCAATACAAAACCTTCTCTACCCCACCACCACCACCACCACCACCACCACGTGAAACACCGCCGATCTCAGCACCGATCCAGCAGCCGCCATTACCAGGGGTACCACCCACAGCCCCACAGAGGGTGGAAGACGAAGTGCTGAAGAGTGTACCTGCATCGTTCAAGAAACAAGCTGGCCTGGTATTACAACGGATGAAACAGAATCGTAACATGACTTGGAATGATCAAGGCGAACTACTGGTACAGAATCAGGTGGTCCCGGGGACCCACATGACGGATTTAGTGAATGACCTGATGCGTCAACGCAGGTCGCACACGGATCCTAAAGAATGGGAGGTCTTCGCTCAAGGCTTGAAAGACATGCATGTACCACAGGAATTGGTGGGGAACCCCCACCGCTGGGCCTTTATGCAGCGTGACTCACCGAGTCGTGCACCACGACAGACTCCACAACCTTGGGAAGCCGAGTGGGAACCGGAGTCACCCCCCAAAACACCGCCACAACGGGTACCTTCTTTTCAGGCCTTTAAAAAGCCACCCTCGATCAGGACACCCCACATCTCCAGAGCCGTGACACGTAGCAAGTCACCGCGACGAACACGACGCCGGACACAACCGCCCAAGGCCTGGAACACCTATTAAAACCAACAGCAGCAGCAGCAGGACAGCTCAGTCGCCATGTTTTACCTCACCCTACCCAGTAACAGTTCGCTGGATGTGTTTCCTGACAACACCTTGGCCAAGTACGTGACCCAGTTACCGCAACCGTTGCATTTACCTGGACGATGGGAATGTGGCCTCGTGGATATCCAATACCCTTACTCGTGGTACAACGTGCGAGCCAATGAAGTGTGGTACGAGGTGACCTACGAAGGCAAAACACCCGACTCACCCTCCCCGAAGGCCAATACGATACCCCCAAGGAGTTCATGGGTGGGCTGACAAGACTGTTGCATTATAAGGCTCTACGGGAGGTCACGAATCCATCAAAACCCATCAAATCCTTTCCCTTCAAGAATCACGTGGACTTCGATTACAACGCACACAACGATAAGGCACAGATCCTTCTCACCGCCAACGTGAGTGTCGTACTGAGTCCTATCCTACAGCAAATGCTGGGTCTCGCTCACGCGACCTACACGGGTCCATCCGAGGACCATGGCCAGATCCAGATGGATATGAAGTCGGGTATGTACGGACTCTACGTCTACTCGGACGTAGTCGACAACCACATCGTGGGCGATATCAACACACCTCTGTTACGGGTGGTCCCCATTAAAAAGACGTATGGAGATCAAATCACCCACAGTTTCATCCACATGCTCTACCTGCCCGTACGACAAACCGACATCAACACTATCACGGTGGATATAAGAGATGACACGGGACGACCGGTGGCATTCGAACGAGGAAAAGTGGTGCTGATACTTCATTTTCGACAAGCACGTGCTCCCCACTTTGCATAATGAAAGTATCGAAGACCCAGGATATCTTTTCTTAAACATGTCCTTGATCCACGCAGAGTCCTGTCCCTCCACCAACAGTGAATTTGACTTGTGGACCGTGCCGCCCACACAGACCAGTGCCGAACAAGGATTATGGGTAGAGCATCTCCCGCTCTCCAGCATCAACGAAACAGGGCCCATCGAGTTCACCATCAGTAATGCGGATACGGCCTATGTGGATTTAGCCCATACATACTTGTATGTGAAAGCCAAGGTGGTCAATGGGGATGGCTCCAGAATCATCCAAGCTGCAACGGTGGGCCCGACAGTCAAGTCATATAGTATAATAAATACTGGTTCTAGGGTCCACACCTGCAATAACACTAGTGAAAACCCAGACTCCTACTTGCCCGTTTTTTGTTTTTCTAGGTTATCCCTAGTATTCATTCTTTAGTATCTGCGGGTGCAAGTTTCGGGTTATTTTAGGTCGAAAATTCTTATTTCTGACCAGCGAAACCCTCGTCAGGGAGCCTACGCATTGACCGATATGGTAAGATTTTTGCCTTTTTCAGTATTTCACTGATGTTTTTACCCCGCCTATAGCATAATTGTGGCTGGTTGGTAAAGTTTGCGGCATGTTTGTTTGTGATCCAGTATTTCTTCAAGATCCCTTTAAGCCATTTCGTGTATGGATTGAAAGTCGTTATGTAACGCATGCGTCGTTTAAGTACGGCTTATTTTGTATACCCTCGTTTTTCTTGAGGTATTTGTTTCTGTCAGCAAAATTTACTGAACGAAAGCACGAGTCAATTTCCGAGGTAGAATATCCTCTCTTCTTAAGCTTTTGCTTGAAGAATTCTGACTTGTTTATGTAGTCTGCAGTATTATTGCAGTTTCGTATATATCTTTTCAATTCTCCCGTAATAAAAGATTTGAAGCACGCCTCAGGGTGTGCTGATTTTCTGTGTAGGTATTGATATGTTTCAGTTGGCTTTGTGTAGCATTTCACATCAAGTATTGAGTCAGTCGAATATCTTTTCCCCTTGAAAACGGTAACGTCTGGATAATTCGCCTCGTTTTCAGATATTTCATACGTGAATTTCAGTAGAGGATGTGCGTTATTAGCCATCTCAAAGAAACTCTCAGCTACGGCTTTATTTGCCTGTAGTAGTATGAAGCCATCATCCCGAAAACGCTTGTGTAATATAATTCTTGCTTTGTGTGGGAATGCGGCAATTAGCTGATTGATATGCTTGTATATAGCTATATCACACAGTTCTGGGGAAGGGACTGCTCCCTGAGGTGCTCCGACAATTTGTCTGAAGTGTTTCTCGTGAAATCTGAATTCATTCTTTTCAAGAATCAACCGTGCTATTTCAAGCAACAGATCGATGGGAGGTTTTAGGATATTATAATCCATGTTTTCGTAGGTAGTCAGATCATTTTTGAGTGCTTGTAGGATTTCATTGAATCCGAGGTTCGTGTATAACGAGGTAATGTCATACGTAATAAGCAACGTATCAGTTGGTATTTGGTGTTTTTCAATCTCATTGATGAATTCTGAGGTATCGGCCAAGTAGGTTTCTTGTTTCCTCACTATGGGGATTAAGAAAAAATCCAGGTAGCGCCCTAGTTTTTCAGTAGGGGCCCCGCATTGAGAGATGATCGGTCTTCCTGGGATTTTCAGGTCGACCGGTAGCTCAGGTTTTACCGGATCAAGATTTTTAATTGGCTTTTCTACCTTATGTATTTTTGGCAGGAGATATAATGTAGGCTTCCTTGTTGAAACTTTCAGCAGAAAATTCAAAGTCTTCAGACTAAGAACTCCACTAGCATTCAGCCTAGCGACTGTCTGTAGTACCATTTTCTTAGTGTTTTCCATATTCATGGATTTAATTTCGGTATAATGTATACCATCGTACAGCTGTCTATGCGCTTCCACTATGTAGTCCTTTTTATTCAGAATTACAGTGGTATTGTTTTTGTCAGCTTTAGTTATGATGTACTGGCTGTCATTTGATTTGAGTTTGTGAAGAGAGGCGATTTCACCTGGCGTCAGATTTTTTATCCCTGCAGAGCGGTAATTTTTGCTAGAGATATGCAGCTTGGTGGCGTAGAGATAGTCCTCGGTTAGGTTATCCGCCAGAGGGGCTGTAAATGAGGATTTCAGTTTGAATGGAGCAATGTGTCTTTTCACCGTTTCATTTTCCGGGAAGAAATATGCATTGCATCGGGCACTGTGCTCTAATGAGCGGAAGTCAGTGATAAGGTCCTTGATCTCGATTTTCGGAGATGGGACAAACTTTAACCCCTTCGATAGTAATAGTATGTCATCATCTGATAGTTTCAGATCTGACAAGTTTCTGATATAGAGCTTAGCTGCATTGATTTCTTTCGTCCTTCTGTGCACAAGATTATACTCTTTGTGTTTGAGAAAACGAGAAATATGACGGCTGGTTTTAGCCTTCTTCTTCAGTTTTCGTCTAGCCATATTGTCTATGGGTGGTGATTATCTCTCCGTGGCTTAGTGCCGTGTAAAGAGATGGCCGAGCATTGGCAGATGTATCGGTTTTATACCTATGCAGGTGTTCTCTGATACGACAAAATATATTTCCGGTGTGCGCTGAGTGGTCCGCTCCTCGGCGAATCTCATTGGATGTATTCTAGCGATTCTATTGGTTAGTTTAGGCGCTCACGGAGGGTGGCATTGTTCAGTGCAATCCCGTCTTTTTGCTCAAGCTCGGGTCAGTTAACCCATGGTAGCGGCACAGCCAGTGTTTTGACTGGTAGAGACGGAGATAAATATATAATAATTAATTTATATTAATTATTTTATCTCGATTAGACACACCTGTATAAAGCGCAGCTGTCTGTTCAGTACAGTGCAGGCGAATGGGTATATATCGCACCTCTGTTTTTTATTCGCAACAAATGAAATAAACAAACTTCAAGTGTAAAATTCAGACTGACACAGTATTTTATTAGCTTTATGTCAGACTCATGGAGAGCACGTTTTGTGATTTAGCACATATCATAGGGTATATCATATATATATAAGCATAGATGTCATATCAGCAATATGAAGGTGAACCGAATTTAAACGGGTTCAGCATTTCAGTAGGATAGTCCAAATGGTTTATCGCCATGGCTTCGATCGCTTAGTTTTGGAGTCGTCGGTGTGACGATCAAGGTGTCTTTTGCCTCTGGGTAATGGGGCACGGCGACTTTCAGCTGTATGTGCAGGTCTGGGCCTGGGTCTGCGGGTAGTGTTCATGAAGGATGCCAGCGCCAGATCTTGTTCTTCATTATATTCCCGTACTTGACTGAGGAAGAACTTCTTAGCCAATCCAGCTTCCTTACTGCTGATGGGGAGTTTTTCCAGGGTACTCTGATGAATTAAGTTCATTTTGTCCGTTTCGGATTTGACATGTACATCAGCCTCCTTCTGTGCTTCTTCACGAATTTCCTTGATGTGGCGTAATCTAATCGCCTCCATCTTCGGTGCTAGGACCCCCTTGGTATAGTCGGAGTGTCCCATGCCCGGGGTGAAGAATAGTCTTAGATAACCTGGGCCTTCTGGCTGGTCCTTCGCCTTGATTATGGTCCCGATCAGCGTACGGATCGGTTGTCGCCTGTCTCCGATTTCCTTGATCTCTCCAAGCGCTTTCTTAGCGATAGCCATATAGTCGTTTTCTGACGAAGTACTGGGCTCTTGGTGGGTGTATTGCTCACGCTCAGGCTGTACTCAAATGGTTTGAACAGGTCTTCTGATTGACCGTCAGTAGAAACGGTATCAGGATTTGTTGTCATAATTGTAGGTTGTTTGAATAGTCCGCTAATGTGAATGTTTGGGCACTTAGGCATGATATTAGAAACATGATTGATTGATTGAAATTGTAGTTTAAGGGCCGCTTCCCATTCGGATTTCGCGGCCCATCAACTCAATGTTTTATTTGGATTTCGCGGTACATTTCTTTTTTTTCTTTTAATATCTTTTCCAGCGCTAAATAAATAAATAAATAAATAAATAAATAAATAAATGAATAAATAATAAATAACAATGATAGATTAGCAGGAGATATAAATAGAAGTAAATGAAAGTCGCTATGTACAAGTTCGTAAGTCTCTTTCGGGTTTTTTGGGTTAAGCTATACTAGTAGATATGAGTTCACTGTAGGTCTAATCGCGTGGATGATACCTTTGTCTTGGTACCCCTTTGTACGCACAAAGCCGTCCAGAAAAAACTGGGAGAACCATGGGCGTCTTCAGGATTTTTCGAATCGACTTCCGTAACGACGCCCTTGGGAACAGGGTCGGTTCTTCCAGAAATCTGTGCCTGTAACTATTGCTTGGAGTGTGTATTGGGGCACAGGACGGCAGGTCTACGTCCTATATTGTGTGAAAGTCAAAGGATGATATGTGTTGAGGCGTCATTTCGGTGTCATATATGGGGTAGCGTGTCTGTGTGGTTTAGGATTCGGTATTCTGGTTGCTCAGTTCGGTGGAGTAGCCTGTCCAGCGTGGTACAGGGTCGAGTATCCTGGTCGTTCTTGTTGTCCGACGATGATGATCTTCATGCATGTTCATCTCCATTTGGTGTTGTTTTATAATATTTGTCGTCATCGGTGTTCTGTTTCATGGCTGGTCTTACTCGTCTGTGGTCTTCAGTGTGCTGTGCCTGTATTACAAAGAATAGAAGAGTTTGTAGTTTCTTGTTTTCTGGTGTTATTTTTTGCCATCGACTGGCACTATCGTGATCTAAGTCACACATGATCAATAGCAATAAATAATTAGGTACTAAATATTATAAATAAAAATATTTTTATAGTTAAAGCCGATTGTGAATGTTTGATATAACCTCCAGTCTACTGCCCCTGCATGAAGACCGGACGGTTAACATTCGTTAACGAGGGTTGGAAATAAGGGAACACAATTTGGTCGGAGCTCGTTATTAGGAGCTTTTAATTTGATCAGTGAATTTGTCTATGTTATTGCTATGGCATTTTGAAATAATTAGGTACTAAATATTATAAATAAAAAAAAATTTATAGTTAAAGCCGACTGTGAATGTTTGATATAACCTCCAGTCTACTGCCCCTGCGTGAAGACCGGTCGGTTAACATTCGTTAACGAGGGTTGGAAATAAGGGAACACAATTTGGTCGGAGCTCGTTATTAGGAACTTTTGATTTGATCAGTGAATTTGTCTATGTTATTGCTATGGCATTTTGATTGGTTAGTGTCCAAATTTGATCAGTCATTTCTGATCACTGACCCTCATTTCCGCCCCTGTGAAATAGTTTTGACTCTAAGCGTGCTACATTTATTCAAATTTGGTCCTAGGTTTATTGGTGTAACCATATGGTATTAAATGGTAGAGTGATAGTCAGTAGATTTGATGTAAGCTAGTAAGGTGGAGTATACTTTGTTTATAAGAGGTGGTTTAGGATTTAATATAGAAGCCAACGACAGAGGGACATTTAAGTTTTTGAGTTCGTTTTCCAGTGTTTGGCGATAGAGGTCATGTTTTGGGCATTTGAGTATAAAATGTTCTATCGTTTCTTCTTCGTTGTTGCATGAAGTGCATAGTGGTGATGTGTTTTTTATTAGCTTAGATAAGTGAGATTTTAGTCCTGTTTTACCAAGTCTTAATCTTGTGATGATGCGGTCGTCACGTTTGCTGTCTAGCTGGAATCCGCAACTCTGTCTTTTCCCCTTATCTAGAATACTATGTAGCCATCTACCTCGGTTTTCTTCGTTCCATTCTTTTTCCCATTTACTATCTATTCTGGTTCTAATGATGGAATTCAGTTCTTTGGTTCCTAGTCCTATATGCACGTCAGGTGCAGTTTTGGTGAGGCTGTCTTTGGCTGTCCTATCGGCTGCTTCATTTCCTCTAACGTCCACGTGGGCGGGAATCCAAGCTAAAATGGCGTCAATGTCATTGTCTCGTATTTGTGTGCATAAAATTTCTATTTCGTGTATGAGGTCAGGTCTGCTGTCGGATTTGGAGTTCTTTATAGATACCAGTCCGCTTAAGGAATCACTAAGAATAACAGTGGAAACCGGTCGGTTCTGGAGAACCCATTCGAGGGCCTTGATTATGGCGACTAATTCAGTGGTGTATACGGACATATTGTCTGGTAGTTTGAAACTTTCGTGAATGTCAAGTTCTGGTATAACGAATGCAGAACCTGTATTGTGACTTGTGTTTTTGGAGCCGTCTGTATATATTTTCAAGCGATTTTTCCAATGTGTGTCAATATATTCGAGGGCAGTGACTCTTATATGCTCTGGGTTGTCCTGTTTGGTGATGTAGCTATGTATATTCGTGTCCACGTGTGGTGTGATTAGTTGCCATGGTGGTCTATTGATCTTGTCAGTGTCAGAGATACAAGAGATTGGAATGTCGTGTTCTTCGAATAATCGTTCTATCGTGTAACCGAGTGGTGCAGAGTCTTTTTCCCATTTTGATTTTAGGAATTCGTATTCGGTTTTTAGGCCAAAAATTTTGTGGCATGGGTGGTTTTCGCCCTTGGCTATTGTTTTCCCTGCATATTTCATTGACAGTTCTTCTCGTCTTAAATGTAAGGGTTTTTCATTAGTTTCTATTTGTAGACTACATAGAGGAGTTCCTTTGAACGCCCCGGTGGCTATTTTTAAGGCCGAATACTGAATGCTGTCTATTCTTTTCAAATGGGTCTTGCATGCTGATTGATACGCGATTGAACCATAGTCTATTTTGGATCTGATGAGTGTTTGATATAATTTGATTAAGCTAAGTTTATTGGCCCCCAGTTGGTACCCGATACGCACCTCATAAGGTTCAGGTCTTTGTTACACCGAATAATTAATTGGTCAATGTGTTCTTTCCAAGTGAGTTTTCGGTCGAATATCATACCTAGGTATTTGACACTATTCTTAAACTCGATTTTCTGTCCTCCTAGTGATAGCGTGATGTCTGTGTTCTGTTTATTTGAGAATAGCACACCGGTAGTTTTGACAGCTGAGAATTTGAATCCCCATTTATCGGCCCAATCGCTGACTGTATTCAGTACCTTTTGCATTATGCTTGTTAATTTTTTTATCGAGCCAGCAGATTTCCACATGGCAGCATCGTCAGCAAAGAGTGATTGTTCAATTTCAGGATGTTTTGTGTCAATTTCGTTGGCCAGGCCATTAATCAGGATGTTAAAAAGAGTTGGGCTTATGACGCTGCCCTGTGGGGTGCCGTTATCTAGCTGGTGGTCCATGGAAATGGTGTTACCAATACGGACTTTGAAGTTTCGGTCATGAAGAAAATTTTTTATCCAGTGTTGTATTCTTCCCTTAATTCCCAGGTTGTTTAATTGGGTGATAATCCCGTCCTGCCATACAAGGTCAAACGCCTTTTCAATATCCAATGAGAAACATGTCGAAACCCGGGGTTATTTATACCCAAATATAGATAGATATGTAACTGAGTAGCAGTTGTCACACTCAGTGTGTGTTCACACTTATGCGCCGAGGTCTCTAATAAGACAACGGTACTTGCGGCTTAATTGACCAATTATATGGAACAATAGCAAACTACCTGCTGGTTTGTTTGGCACATGCAGATAAACCGGGAATATGACAATGAAGGCCGGTGTCTCTTATCAAGACAACGGTACATGTGGCTTGATTGGCCATTGATATGGCACAATAGCTACGTATCTGCTGGTATGTTTAACACATGCAGATATACCGGAAATATGACAATCGAGGCAAGTCCAACAGGACAGTAATATAGTCTTCTGTTTTGACAGGAGGTATAGTTCACCACGGGCAATCATGGTCGGGTCTGGGTAATTCCACAGAAATTACTACAAGGATCAAAGAAGACCAAAGGTCAACTTCGATACACGTGTTGAACCAGCGAGACACGAAGTCAAGTCATATAGTATAATAAATACTGGTTCTAGGGTCCACACCTGCAATAACACTAGTGAAAACCCAGACTCCTACTTGCCCGTTTTCTGTTTTTCTAGGTTATCCCTAGTATTCATTCTTTTGTATCTGCGGGTGCAAGTTTCGGGTTATTTTAGGTCGAAAATTCTTATTTCTGACCAGCGAAACCCTCGTCAGGGAGCCTACGCATTGACCGATATGGTCAGATTTTTGCCTTTTTCAGTATTTCACTGATGTTTTTACCCCGCCTATAGCATAATTGTGGCTGGTTGGTAAAGTTTGCGGCATGTTTGTTTGTGATCCAGTATTTCTTCAAGATCCCTTTAAGCCATTTCGTGTATGGATTGAAAGTCGTTATGTAACGCATGCGTCGTTTAAGTACAGGCTTAT
This sequence comes from Hanleya hanleyi, assembly GCA_036873755.1. Classification (NCBI taxonomy): domain Eukaryota; kingdom Metazoa; phylum Mollusca; class Polyplacophora; order Lepidopleurida; family Hanleyidae; genus Hanleya; species Hanleya hanleyi. The sequence continues at coordinate 11,832 of JAVTVY010047645.1, read as the reverse complement.
TTTGTATACCCTCGTTTTTCTTGAGGTATTTGTTTCTGTCAGCAAAATTTACTGAACGAAAGCACGAGTCAATTTCCGAGGTAGAATATCCTCTCTTCTTAAGCTTTTGCTTGAAGAATTCTGACTTGTTTATGTAGTCTGCAGTATTATTGCAGTTTCGTATATATCTTTTCAATTCTCCCGTAATAAAAGATTTGAAGCACGCCTCAGGGTGTGCTGATTTTCTGTGTAGGTATTGATATGTTTCAGTTGGCTTTGTGTAGCATTTCACATCAAGTATTGAGTCAGTCGAATATCTTTTCCCCTTGAAAACGGTAACGTCTAGATAATTCGCCTCGTTTTCAGATATTTCATACGTGAATTTCAGTAGAGGATGTGCGTTATTAGCCATCTCAAAGAAACTCTCAGCTACGGCTTTATTTGCCTGTAGTAGTATGAAGCCATCATCCCGAAAACGCTTGTGTAATATAATTCTTGCTTTGTGTGGGAATGCGGCAATTAGCTGATTGATATGCTTGTATATAGCTATATCACACAGTTCTGGGGAAGGGACTGCTCCCTGAGGTGCTCCGACAATTTGTCTGAAGTGTTTCTCGTGAAATCTGAATTCATTCTTTTCAAGAATCAACCGTGCTATTTCAAGCAACAGATCGATGGGAGGTTTTAGGATATTATAATCCATGTTTTCGTAGGTAGTCAGATCATTTTTGAGTGCTTGTAGGATTTCATTGAATCCGAGGTTCGTGTATAACGAGGTAATGTCATACGTAATAAGCAACGTATCAGTTGGTATTTGGTGTTTTTCAATCTCATTGATGAATTCTGAGGTATCGGCCAAGTAGGTTTCTTGTTTCCTCACTATGGGGATTAAGAAAAAATCCAGGTAGCGCCCTAGTTTTTCAGTAGGGGCCCCGCATTGAGAGATGATCGGTCTTCCTGGGATTTTCAGGTCGACCGGTAGCTCAGGTTTTACCGGATCAAGATTTTTAATTGCCTCTTCTACCTTATGTATTTTTGGCAGGAGATATAATGTAGGCTTCCTTGTTGAAACTTTCAGCAGAAAATTCAAAGTCTTCAGACTAAGAACTCCACTAGCATTCAGCCTAGCGACTGTCTGTAGTACCATTTTCTTAGTGTTTTCCATATTCATGGATTTAATTTCGGTATAATGTATACCATCGTACAGCTGTCTATGCGCTTCCACTATGTAGTCCTTTTTATTCAGAATTACAGTGGTATTGTTTTTGTCAGCTTTAGTTATGATGTACTGGCTGTCATTTGATTTGAGTTTGTGAAGAGAGGCGATTTCACCTGGCGTCAGATTTTTTATCCCTGCAGAGCGGTAATTTTTGCTAGAGATATGCAGCTTGGTATATAGTATAATAAATACTGGTTCCAGGGTCCACACCTGCAATAACATTAGTGAAAACCCAGACTCCAAAGCTTGGGAGTCTGGGTTTTCACTAATGTTATTGCAGGTGTGGACCCTGGAACCAGTATTTATTATACTATATGACTTGACTTCGTGTCTCGCTGGTTCAACACGTGTATCGAAGTTGACCTTTGGTCTTCTTTGATCCTTGTAGTAATTTCTGTGAAATTACCCAGACCCGACCATGATTGCCCGTGGTGAACTATACCTCCTGTCAAAACAGAAGACTTTATTACTGTCCTGTTTGACTCGCCTCCATTTTCATATTTCCGGTATACCTGCATGTGCTAAACATACCAGTAGATACTTAGCTATTGTGCCATATCAATGGCCGATCAAGCCACATGTACCGTTGTCTTGATAAGAGACCTCGGCCTCCATTGTCATATGGTTTATCTGCATGTGCTAAACAAACCAGCAGGTATTTTGTTATTGCGCCATACTGCTCATATAATATCATCTCTTTACACGGCACAAAGCCACGGAGAGAATACACTACTCATAGACAATATGGCCAGACGGAAACTGGAGAAGAAAGCAAAAACCAGCTGTCAAATTACTCGTTTTAACAAACACAAAGAATATAATCTTGTGTACAGAAGGACGGCAGAAATCAATGCAGTTAATGCAGTAAAGATCTGACATACAAGTGAATTATACTGTGTCAGTCTGAACACTACATTATACATGCTTATTTTAATACATTCTGAGAGGTGCGATATACACTAATTCGCCTACACTGTACTGAACAGACAGCTGCGCTTTTAATACAGGCTCGCCTAATCGAGAATATATTTATCTCTGTCTCAATCAGCCCATACACTGGCTGTGCCACACTCATGATTGATTGAAATTGTAGTTTAAGGGCCGCTTCCCATTCGGATTTCGCGGCCCATCAACTCAATGTTTTATTTGGATTTCGCGGTACATTTCTTTTTTTTCTTTTAATATCTTTTCCAGCGCTAAATAAATAAATAAATAAATAAATAAATAAATAAATAAATAAATGAATAAATAATAAATAACAATGATAGATTAGCAGGAGATATAAATAGAAGTAAATGAAAGTCGCTATGTACAAGTTCGTAAGTCTCTTTCGGGTTTTTTGGGTTAAGCTATACTAGTAAATATGAGTTCACTGTAGGTCTAATCGCGTGGATGATTCCTTTGTCTTGGTACCCCTTTGTACGCACAAAGCCGTCCAGAAAAAACTGGGAGAACCATGGGCGTCTTCAGGATTTTTCGAAATCGACTTCCGTAACGACGCCCTTGGGAACAGGGTCGGTTCTTCCAGAAATCTGTGCCTGTAACTATTGCTTGGAGTGTGTATTGGGGCACAGGACGGCAGGTCTACGTCCTATATTGTGTGAAAGTCAAGGGATGATATGTGTTGAGGCGTCATTTCGGTGTCATATATGGGGTAGCGTGTCTGTGTGGTTTAGGATTCGGTATTCTGGTTGCTCAGTTCGGTGGAGTAGCCTGTCCAGCGTGGTACAGGGTCGAGTATCCTGGTCGTTCTTGTTGTCCGACGATGATGATCTTCATGCATGTTCATCTCCATTTGGTGTTGTTTTATAATATTTGTCGTCATCGGTGTTCTGTTTCATGGCTGGTCTTACTCGTCTGTGGTCTTCAGTGTGCTGTGCCTGTATTACAAAGAATAGAAGAGTTTGTAGTTTCTTGTTTTCTGGTGTTATTTTTTGCCATCGACTGGCACTATCGTGATCTAAGTCACACATGATCAATAGCAATAAATAATTAGGTACTAAATATTATAAATAAAAATATTTTTATAGTTAAAGCCGATTGTGAATGTTTGATATAACCTCCAGTCTACTGCCCCTGTATGAAGACCGGACGGTTAACATTCGTTAACGAGGGTTGGAAATAAGGGAACACAATTTGGTCGGAGCTCGTTATTAGGAGCTTTTAATTTGATCAGTGAATTTGTCTATGTTATTGCTATGGCATTTTGAAATAATTAGGTACTAAATATCATAAATAAAAAATTTTTTATAGTTAAAGCCGACTGTGAATGTTTGATATAACCTCCAGTCTACTGCCCCTGCATGAAGACCGGTCGGTTAACATTCGTTAACGAGGGTTGGAAATAAGGGAACACAATTTGGTCGGAGCTCGTTATTAGGAACTTTTGATTTGATCAGTGAATTTGTCTATGTTATTGCTATGGCATTTTGATTGGTTAGTGTCCAAATTTGATCAGTCATTTCTGATCACTGACCCTCATTTCCGCCCCTGTGAAATAGTTTTGACTTTAAGCGTGCTACATTTATTCAAATTTGGTCCTAGGTTTATTGGTGTAACCATATGGTATTAAATGGTAGAGTGATAGTCAGTAGATTTGATGTAAGCTAGTAAGGTGGAGTATACTTTGTTTATAAGAGGTGGTTTAGGATTTAATATAGAAGCCAACGACAGAGGGACATTTAAGTTTTTGAGTTCGTTTTCCAGTGTTCGGCGATAGAGGTCATGTTTTGGGCATTTGAGTATAAAAAGTTCTATCGTTTCTTCTTCGTTGTTGCATGAAGTGCATAGTGGTGATGTGTTTTTTATTAGCTTAGATAAGTGAGATTTTAGTCCTGTTTTACCAAGTCTTAATCTTGTGATGATGCGGTCGTCACGTTTGCTGTCTAGCTGGAATCCGCAACTCTGTCTTTTCCCCTTATCTAGAATACTATGTAGCCATCTACCTCGGTTTTCTTCGTTCCATTCTTTTTCCCATTTACTATCTATTCTGGTTCTAATGATGGAATTCAGTTCTTTGGTTCCTAGTCCTATATGCACGTCAGGTGCAGTTTTGGTGAGGCTGTCTTTGGCTGTCCTATCGGCTGCTTCATTTCCTCTAACGTCCACGTGGGCGTCCACGTGGGCGGGAATCCAAGCTAAAATGGCGTCAATGTCATTGTCTCGTATTTGTGTGCATAAAATTTCTATTTCGTGTATGAGGTCAGGTCTGCTGTCGGATTTGGAGTTCTTTATAGATACCAGTCCGCTTAAGGAATCACTAAGAATAACAGTGGAAACCGGTCGGTTCTGGAGAACCCATTCGAGGGCCTTGATTATGGCGACTAATTCAGTGGTGTATACGGACATATTGTCTGGCAGTTTGAAACCTTCGTGAATGTCAAGTTCTGGTATAACGAATGCAGAACCTGTATTGTGACTTGTGTTTTTGGAGCCGTCTGTATATATTTTCAAGCGATTTTTCCAATGTGTGTCAACATATTCGAGGGCAGTGACTCTTATATGCTCTGGGTTGTCCTGTTTGGTGATGTAGCTATGTATATTCGTGTCCACGTGTGGTGTGATTAGTTGCCATGGTGGTCTATTGACCTTGTCAGTGTCAGAGATACAAGAGATTGGAATGTCGTGTTCTTCGAATAATCGTTCTATCGTGTAACCGAGTGGTGCAGAGTCTTTTTCCCATTTTGATTTTAGGAATTCGTATTCGGTTTTTAGGCCAAAAATTTTGTGGCATGGGTGGATTTCGCCCTTGGCTATTGTTTTCCCTGCATATTTCATTGACAGTTCTTCTCGTCTTAAATGTAAGGGTTTTTCATTAGTTTCTATTTGTAGACTACATAGAGGAGTTCCTTTGAACGCCCCGGTGGCTATTTTTAAGGCCGAATACTGAATGCTGTCTATTCTTTTCAAATGGGTCTTGCATGCTGATTGATACGCGATTGAACCATAGTCTATTTTGGATCTGATGAGTGTTTGATATAATTTGATTAAGCTAAGTTTATTGGCCCCCAGTTGGTACCCGATACGCACCTCATAAGGTTCAGGTCTTTGTTACACCGAATAATTAATTGGTCAATGTGTTCTTTCCAAGTGAGTTTTCGGTCGAATATCATACCTAGGTATTTGACACTATTCTTAAACTCGATTTTCTGTCCTCCTAGTGATAGCGTGATGTCTGTGTTCTGTTTATTTGAGAATAGCACACCGGTAGTTTTGACAGCTGAGAATTTGAATCCCCATTTATCGGCCCAATCGCTGACTGTATTCAGTACCTTTTGCATTATACTTGTTAATTTTTTTATCGAGCCAGCAGATTTCCACATGGCAGCATCGTCAGCAAAGAGTGATTGTTCAATTTCAGGATGTTTTGTGTCAATTTCGTTGGCCAGGCCATTAATCAGGATGTTAAAAAGAGTGGGGCTTATGACGCTGCCCTGTGGGGTGCCGTTATCTAGCTGGTGGTCCATGGAAATGGTGTTACCAATACGGACTTTGAAGTTTCGGTCATGAAGAAAATTTTTTATCCAGTGTTGTATTCTTCCCTTAATTCCCAGGTTGTTTAATTGGGTGATAATCCCGTCCTGCCATACAAGGTCAAACGCCTTTTCAATATCCAAGAAAATTCCTAATGTATATTGGTTTTTGGCATTACCCTTTTTGATGGAGTGTTGGAGTCTGGCTATGTGGTCTAAAGTACTTCTTTTTTTTCGAAAACCGCTTTGTGTTTTGTTTAACAGGTTGTTGCTTTCCAGGTGATATTCAAGTCTGTTTTTGACCATCGTTTCCATAATTTTGCATAAATTTGACGTGAGTGAGATCGGCCTATATGACTTACTGTCTGATGGGTCTTTACCAGGTTTTGGTATTGGGATAACAATAGATGATTTCCATTTGGTCGGGAGTTGTTTAGTCTTCCAGCTCACATTAATTAGTTTTAGAATTAGTTCCTGAGTGTTGTTTGGTAGGTGTTTTAGGATTGTATACCCTAGTTTGTCTTCGCCGGGTGAACTTTCTTTTTTAGAGTGTAAAGCTTTTCTGTATTCATTGATAGTAAAGTCTCCGTTAAGGTAGTTTTCTATATAATCATTTGTGTCATTTTCCAGGATCGTTTCTTGTTTGATTTTTCTGAATTCTGGTTTAAGGTTGCTATTGCTACTGTTTGATGCGAATGATTCAGCAAGATATTCTGCCTTTTCGAGATTAGTTCTCTTTGTTTTGTTTAGTACGGGTATTGTGTTAGTTGCTTTCCCTTGAATGCTTTTTATTTTATTCCATACTTTCTTTGAGTTAGTTTTCGTATCTATAGTGTTGCAGAAATCTTCCCAGCATCTTGATTTGGCTTCTTTGACGCTTTTTTTCTGCTATTGTTTTCAGTTCCTTATATATTTCATGATCACTCTGGAGCCGGCTTTTTTTGAATTTTCTGAGTGCTTTTTTCTTTGCTGCGATGTTCTTTCCACACTCTTGGTTCCACCAAGGCACTGGATTTTTGTTGGGTCGCTTATTCGTAACTGGAATATGTTTTTGTGCTATGTTTAGAAGTTTGCTGGTTAAAGCTCCGGTTTTACAGGATCAAGGGTTACTGACCGGAGCTTGAGCAAAAACAGGAGATTGCAGCGAACAATGCAGCCCTGTGTGAGCGCCAAAATTATCCAATGAGATTCACCAAAGAGTGGACCAATCAGCGTACACCAGGAAACATTTCTGTCCTATCACAGAACACCTGCTATGTATATAACCGATAGATTTGCCAATGCCCGGCCATCTCTTTACACGGCACAAAGCCACGGAGAGATATGCACTACCCATAGACAATATGGCTAGACGTAAACTAAAGAAGAAGGCTAAAACCAGCCGCTATTTTTCTCGCTTTCTCGAGCACAAAGAATATAATCTTGTGCAAAGAAGGACGAGCTGATAAAAGCAATACCACCGTAATTCTTATAAAAAGGACTACATAGTGGGAGCGCTAAGACAGCTGTACGATGGTATACATTATACCGACATAATATCCATGAATATGGAAAACACCATGAAAATGGTACGGTATTTCAGACAGTCGCTAGGTTGAATGTTAGTGGAGTTCTTAGTCAGAAGACTTCGAATTTTCTGCTGAAAGTTTCGACCAGGAAGCCTACACCATATCTCCTATCAATAATACACAAGGTAGAAGAGGCAATTAAAAAACTTGATCCTGTAAAACCGGAGCTACCTCAATGCGAGGTCCCTACTGAAAAACTAGGGCGCTACCTGGATTTCTTCTTATCCCCATAGTGTGGGAACGAGAAACCTACTCAGCCGATACCTCAGAAATCACTAATGAGATTGAAAAACGTCGAATACCTACTGATACGTTGCTTATTACGTATGACATTACCTCGTTATACACAAACCTCGGATCCAATGAAATCCGAGAAGCACTCAGAAGTGATCTGACTACCTACGAAAACATGGATTATAATATCCAAAAATCCCCCATCGATCTGTTGCTTGAAATAGCACGATTGAGTCTTGAAGAGAATGAATTCATGTTTCAGGACTAACACTTCAGACATATTGTCGGAGTATCACGGAGAGCAGTCCCTTCCCTGGAACTGTGCGATATAGCGATATACAAGCATATCAATCAGCTAATTGCTACATTCCCACACAAAGAAATGATTATGTTACACAAACTTTTCGGGATGATAACGTCATACTACTACAGGCAAATAAGCCGTAGCTGAGAATTTCTTTGAGATGGCTAATAACGCACATCCTCTATTGAAATTCGCGTATGAAATATCTGAAAACGAGGCGAATTATCTAGACGTTGCCGTTTTCAAGGGGAAGAGATATTTGACTGACTCAATACTTGATGTGAAATCCTAAACAAAGCTAACTGAACTAGCACCACGGGGAGCAGTCCCTTCCCCGGAACTGTGCGATATAGCGATATATAAGCATATCAATCAGCTAATTGCCACATTCCCACACAAAGAAATGATTATATTACACAAACTTTTCGGGATGATGGCTTCATACTACTACAGGCAAATAAAGCCGTAGCGTAGAGTTTCTTTGAGATGGCTAATAACGCACATACTCCATTGAAATTCACGTATGAAATATCTGAAAACGAGGCGAATTATCTATACATTGCCGTTTTCAAGGGGAAAGACATTCGACTGACCAAATACTTGATGTGAAATGCTAAAGAAAGCTATCTGAAACCTACAAATACCTACACAGTAAATCAGCACATTACGGGAGAACTGAAAGATGGGTATACGAAACTGCAATAATACTGCAGACTACATAGACTAGTCAGAATACTTCAAGCAAAAGCTTAAAAAGAGAGGATACTCTACCTCGGAAATTACCGACAGAAACAAATACCCCAAGAGGAACGAGGGCATACAGAATAAGTCTGTACTGAAACGACGTATGCGTCATAACGACTTTCAATCCATACACGAAATGGCTGAAAGGGATCTTAAAGAAATACTGGATCACAAACAAATATGCCAAAAACTTTACCAGCCAGCTACAATTATGCTATAGGCGGGGTAAAAGCATCAGTGAAATACTGAAAAAATAAAATCTGACCATAACGGTCAATGCGTATAGGCTCCCTGATGAGGGTTTCGCTGGTCAGAAATAAGAATTTTCGACCTAAAATAACCCGAAACTTGCACCCGCAGATACTAAACAATAAATACTAGGTATAACCTAGAAAACAAAACGGGCAAGTAGGAGTCTGGGTTTTCACTAATGTTATTGCAGGTGTGGACCCTGGAACCAGTATTTATTATACTATATGACTTGACTTCGTGTCTCGCTGGTTCAACACGTGTATCGAAGTTGACCTTTGGTCTTCTTTGATCCTTGTAGTAATTTCTGTGAAATTACCCAGACCCGACCATGATTACCCGTGGTGAACTATACCTCCTGTCAAAACAGAAGACTTTATTACTGTCCTGTTTGACTCGCCTCCATTTTCATATTTCCGGTATACCTGCATGTGCTAAACATACCAGTAGATACTTAGCTATTGTGCCATATCAATGGCCGATCAAGCCACATGTACCGTTGTCTTGATAAGAGACCTCGGCCTCCATTGTCATATGGTTTATCTGCATGTGCTAAACAAACCAGCAGGTATTTTGTTATTGCGCCATACTGCTCATATAATATCATCTCTTTACACGGCACAAAGCCACGGAGAGAATACACTACTCATAGACAATATGGCCAGACGGAAACTGGAGAAGAAAGCAAAAACCAGCTGTCAAATTACTCGTTTTAACAAACACAAAGAATATAATCTTGTGTACAGAAGGACGGCAGAAATCAATGCAGTTAATGCAGTAAAGATCTGACATACAAGTGAATTATACTGTGTCAGTCTGAACACTACATTATACATGCTTATTTTAATACATTCTGAGAGGTGCGATATACACTAATTCGCCTACACTGTACTGAACAGACAGCTGCGCTTTTAATACAGGCTCGCCTAATCGAGAATATATTTATCTCTGTCTCAATCAGCCCATACACTGGCTGTGCCACACTCATGGGTTACTGACCGGAGCTTGAGCAAAAACAGGAGATTGCAGCGAACAATGCAGCCCTGTGTGAGCGCCAAAATTATCCAATGAGATTCACCAAAGAGTGGACCAATCAGCGTACACCAGGAAACATTTCTGTCCTATCACAGAACACCTGCTATGTATATAACCGATAGATTTGCCAATGCCCGGCCATCTCTTTACACGGCACAAAGCCACGGAGAGATATGCACTACCCATAGACAATATGGCTAGACGTAAACTAAAGAAGAAGGCTAAAACCAGCCGCTATTTTTCTCGCTTTCTCGAGCACAAAGAATATAATCTTGTGCAAAGAAGGACGAGCTGATAAAAGCAATACCACCGTAATTCTTATAAAAAGGACTACATAGTGGGAGCGCTAAGACAGCTGTACGATGGTATACATTATACCGACATAATATCCATGAATATGGAAAACACCATGAAAATGGTACGGTACTTCAGACAGTCGCTAGGTTGAATGTTAGTGGAGTTCTTAGTCAGAAGACTTCGAATTTTCTGCTGAAAGTTTCGACCAGGAAGCCTACACCATATCTCCTATCAATAATACACAAGGTAGAAGAGGCAATTAAAAAACTTGATCCTGTAAAACCGGAGCTACCTCAATGCGAGGTCCCTACTGAAAAACTAGGGCGCTACCTGGATTTCTTCTTATCCCCATAGTGTGGGAACGAGAAACCTACTCAGCCGATACCTCAGAAATCACTAATGAGATTGAAAAACGTCGAATACCTACTGATACGTTGCTTATTACGTATGACATTACCTCGTTATACACAAACCTCGGATCCAATGAAATCCGAGAAGCACTCAGAAGTGATCTGACTACCTACGAAAACATGGATTATAATATCCAAAAATCTCCCATCGATCTGTTGCTTGAAATAGCACGATTGAGTCTTGAAGAGAATGAATTCATGTTTCAGGACTAACACTTCAGACATATTGTCGGAGTATCACGGAGAGCAGTCCCTTCCCTGGAACTGTGCGATATAGCGATATACAAGCATATCAATCAGCTAATTGCTACATTCCCACACAAAGAAATGATTATGTTACACAAACTTTTCGGGATGATAACGTCATACTACTACAGGCAAATAAGCCGTAGCTGAGAATTTCTTTGAGATGGCTAATAACGCACATCCTCTATTGAAATTCGCGTATGAAATATCTGAAAACGAGGCGAATTATCTAGACGTTGCCGTTTTCAAGGGGAAGAGATATTTGACTGACTCAATACTTGATGTGAAATCCTAAACAAAGCTAACTGAACTAGCACCACGGGGAGCAGTCCCTTCCCCGGAACTGTGCGATATAGCGATATATAAGCATATCAATCAGCTAATTGCCACATTCCCACACAAAGAAATGATTATATTACACAAACTTTTCGGGATGATGGCTTCATACTACTACAGGCAAATAAAGCCGTAGCGTAGAGTTTCTTTGAGATGGCTAATAACGCACATACTCCATTGAAATTCACGTATGAAATATCTGAAAACGAGGCGAATTATCTATACATTGCCGTTTTCAAGGGGAAAGACATTCGACTGACCAAATACTTGATGTGAAATGCTAAAGAAAGCTATCTGAAACCTACAAATACCTACACAGTAAATCAGCACATTACGGGAGAACTGAAAGATGGGTATACGAAACTGCAATAATACTGCAGACTACATAGACTAGTCAGAATACTTCAAGCAAAAGCTTAAAAAGAGAGGATACTCTACCTCGGAAATTACCGACAGAAACAAATACCCCAAGAGGAACGAGGGCATACAGAATAAGTCTGTACTGAAACGACGTATGCGTCATAACGACTTTCAATCCATACACGAAATGGCTGAAAGGGATCTTAAAGAAATACTGGATCACAAACAAATATGCCAACAACTTTACCAGCCAGCCACAATTATGCTATAGGCGGGGTAAAAGCATCAGTGAAATACTGAAAAAATAAAATCTGACCATAACGGTCAATGCGTATAGGCTCCCTGATGAGGGTTTCGCTGGTCAGAAATAAGAATTTTC
>JAVTVY010047644.1:0-23965 GCA_036873755.1 Hanleya hanleyi | reverse complement strand
AGGTCTTCAAAAGGTTGAATGCCCTGGGTTCTTCAACTTGCAATCCTGATCTCTATTGGGGCGATCAGGTTCCGACTAAAACCCTATCCCCTACTCCAATACCAGCCCATAGAGGATTTCGGCAGAGATTGTGACGCACGCCAAAACTCATCGCCTCTTAGTGGAATTATGGGTCGGTTGCTGACGCAAGCGATATCACGATCGCGCCTCTCGATGGCGTCTGGTCAAATACCATCTGTTCCCCAGTAATTTACTCCAGTCACACATTTAATAACTCTTGCTGTGTTCAGGCAGTGTTCAGTCCATCTCCATATAATAGAGTCTCAAATATTGTCTTCGGCATCGCTGGCCAAACTCAATTCTGGCCAAAATCTGACACCCCGGTACAAATCATGTTTTTGGACTCCGCCGAGAACTGGAATCCAATTATTACAAATTTCCCCAGCAAGCCTTTTAATAGAACAAAAGTGGAGCGTGTATCAACAAAGCCGGCCCCATCACGCTGCAATTTACTTTGGAGATTACGAAGCGATATAATTTCATTTGTCACAACTCGACCACTGTTCAGTGTCACGAGGCCCTTCAAGGCCGACCATACCACTTCAATTAAACAGAGTGAATTACAGTTTAAGCCGCCATTTCTCACAACGGTCCAATGTTGAACATATAAGATTTGAGGTGAAAGCGGTCACATTGCAAATGTAATTTTGGGGATCTTGATGCTCCATGCTGTAGCGAGATTTTGATCGAAACAAATTTTAACCGACATGTCCAAAAAATTTTTTGAATGTTAGAGCTGCCAAGATTGTTATTGATCAGACCCACCAGAACATCGAGGGAAAATTTGAACAAGATCTGTTCAAGTTGGTGTATTCTAAGGCTGTAAGATGCAGAGCTCAGAGGCTCGAGTTTGCCATAAAATGTTCAGAAAGCGGCTACAGCGTAATCTCTCTAATGATTCGCACATATTATAACACACTTTGGAAACCAATTTCAGAAAATATTCTGTCAATATTCAGCTCTGAGAGTTTAGAACTGTTCACAATATGGCTACTGTGCAAGATGTTGGCAGAAGAAAATAGCCATGAGATTATTGTTTTAATGTAATTGAGTAAATAACTATTCCAAAAGTATTTGAACGCAGCAAGGAAGCAATCAGAGATTGCTCAATTGTATGCCCCCCTTCCGCTTTAATCCGACACTGCTCCACCATTGTTCTGTTTTGTATTGGTCTGTGGAGGCCTAATTTGGCTAAATTATAAAAATTCTGTTTCAGTCACTTTTTTCGGCATGCCTCGCATAATATATGTACATACTCCGCCCGGGGCTTTCGTCAAATGTGACCTGGTTATGAGACCTACATTCCTTGGGAGTATACTGTGGTGAAATTATGAAGCGATCGTGAACTTTGAATTTTGCATCCAATTCACTCTTTTAGGGGCAATTTCATACTTCAGGACCTATGTGATCTACTTTGGCATGTGCTTTGGACAAATAAATATATCCCATTCATTTAGGTTTGATGAACAAAGGGTAACTCTTGAGAATATAACCGAAAGCAGAGAAACTTCACGCTGCACAACTATGGGGTACTGACCACATATCATGCAAATTCCATAATTGTCCATACAATATTAACCGAGATCCAGCCCGGACAAGTCCCAATTCACAAAGATTTCAAGAACAAAAGGGCCATAACTCTTGAAAATATATGCGAAACGGGGAGAAACATTACGCTGCACAACTACAGGGCACTCTCCACATATCCTGCAAATTCCATACTTGTCCATACAATATTAACCGAGATCCAGCCTGGACAAGTCCCAATTCACAAAGACTTGATGAACAAAGGGCCATAACTCTTGAAAATATATGCGAAACGGGGAGAAACATTACGCTGCACAACTGTGGGGCACTGACCACATACCCTGCAAATTTCATAATTGTCCATACAATATTAACCAAGATCCAGCCCGGACAAGTCCCATTCACAGAGATTTCAGAAAAAGGGCCATAACTCTTGAAAATGATACCGGAACTCGGAAAAAACTCGACGCTGCACAACTATGAGCCATTGGCCACATTCCATGCAAGTTTCAATCCTGTCCATCAATTATTAACCGAGATATCGCGCGGACAAGAAATTCGGACGGACAGACGGACGGACAGACGGATGGACAGACGGACAGACAGACGGACGGACAAAGCGATCGCTATATGCCCCCCCTCTGGTTAGAGGGGGGGCATAATTATCAAAGAGATTACCATAGGTTAAACAGGAGGCAGCACCTGAAAGGTGCAACAACCCCTCAGCCAGACAGTTTAGTCAGTGTGTATTGGTACACAATGAATGGAAAATGCATATGTAAAAGCCTGAAAGATTCGGTTGAATGCAGAAGATGCTTTAGCAGTGGCTTGTAAAAGATTAAAATGTGATAAATTCAGTGTTGGATGTTGGATAAATTGGAGAACTATAATAAACAATTTGACATATCACGTGTGAAAAATATGGCGGAAGAACAAAAATATTCTGAACAGAAACAAAAGGCTTGCCATTCTTGCTTTGAACCCTAATAATAATCTGAATAATAGAAGTCTTCCGATTTTCAGTGGGAGCCAAGTAATACAGAGTTTTTGATAGGAATACGGAGCTGCGCATCTAAAAGCCCTCGGCTCTGGGTGCCAGTCATTCACAATCTATTCAATTTGAACCATTCATGTAGTACTTTGAAAATATCAGGAACATCAAGCAGTCAAGTGACAAATATACAGATTATCAAAAAAACTTGCAATCAGAAATGGCCGCAAGTTTTCCATCCAATCAGAGAAACTGGCACTCATTACTTGTCTCTTGATGTATCTATGACGTATACCAAGCATACTGAACACTTGAACAGTATCAAAGGATATATTGAACAGTATCAAAGGATATATAGATCATCAATGATATTACATAAATGGAAAACGGCTGCCAAGGTTTCCATCCAATCAGAGAAAATGGTTCGGTCATTCACTTTTAGTCTCTTGAAGTACTGATGATGTATACAAAGTCTTGCATCAAACACTTGAACAGTACCAGAGGTATAGATTTTGCATAAATTAAAGATGGCAATAAAGTTTTCCACCTAATCAGAGAAATTGGTTGTCATTAATTGTACGTTTCTTGATGTATCGATGATTTGTAGTTTCATATGAAGCACTAAAATGGTATCAGAGATCATTAATGATTTTGCATAAATTAAAGATGGCTGCCTATCCTTCCCGTCATTCAGAGGAACTGATGTGATTATTCATTGCGAGTCTCTTGATACATCGATGCTGTATACCAAGTTTCATATAGAACACTTCAATGGTATCAGAGATATACATGTACATTTGTACATCATTAAAAACTTTGCATAAATTAAAGATGGCCGCCAAGATTTCTGCCCTTTCAGAGAAACCAGTTCTGTCATTCACCATAAGTCTTTTGATGCATCCATGATGTTTACCAAATTTTACATTGAGCACTTGAACGGTATCAGAGATAGAGATCATTAATGATTTTGCATAAATTAAAAATGGCCGACCATCCTTCCTGCCTCTCAGAAGAACTGATGTGGTTATTCAATGCAAGTCTCTTGATACATCGATGCTGTATACAAAATTTTGTAAAGAACACTTCAATGGTATCAGAAAAATACACCATTAAAGATTCTGCATAAATTAAAGATGGCCGCCAAGGCTTTCACCCAATCAGGGAAACTGGTTTGGTCATTCCTTTAAAGTTTCTTGATGTATCGATAATCTATACCAAGTTTCACACTGAACAGTGAAATGGTTTCCGAGATACACAAGATTCATGGTTTCACATAAATTAAAGATGGCCGCCAAAGTTTCTACCGAATCGGGTCCAGATTCAATAGGGTTCTGGGTCACGAGCATATGGATGTGCATGGCAAGTTGTATCAATGATCTATTCCAAGTTTCACAATGAACAACGAAATGGTTTCCGAGATACACAAGTTTCATGGTTTCGCATAAATTAAAGACGGCCGCCAAAGTTTCCACCCAATCGGGTCCAGATTCAATAGGGTTCTGGGTCACGAGCATATGGATGTGCACGGCAAGTTTGGTGTGCCTAGGTAAGTCGTTCTAAAGATATCTTGGTAACGAGAAAGCTGCAGCGGTTTCGCATAAATTAAAGATGGCCGCCAAAGTTTCCAACCAATCGGGTCCAGATTCAATAGGCTTGTGGTTGACCACCCAACAATCCTGCATACCAAATTTGGCCTGATAACCGGTCACAAGAATTGTTGATGAATTTTCCGTGACGTTGCCATGGAAACCGCAAAATTCATCACAAATTTCCTAAATTCGATAGGCTTGTGGCTGGCCACCCAACAATCCTGTATACCAAATTTGAAGTCTCTAGAAGAAACGGTTTGGCTTCTAGACCGGTCACAAGAATTGTTGACGACTGACGACCAGACGACCGGACGAACTTGCCGACGACAAGATCCCACAGCCTAATAGGCTGAGGGGTAAAAACAGATTGTTATTTCTGGTCAAGCATGTCAACAAAAGATTAAACATATGAAATGGAAAATCTTGCTCTTAAGCTAATAATATTGGTTCTCTGAGTGTATTGAACTGTTGAAGATTCCAGGCTAAGTAGAAAGTCAGTGTGTAATACTGTTGAAGTCAGAGTGAAGGAGCACAGTGTAGGCAATTATCATTTGTCTCTAGCATGATCCCTAAAACATGATCAACATGAAACAAATAAGATAAACTACATTATCCATTGGACAGGGCCTGATCTTGACTTTTAGTTTGGGCACCCGTACATGGCGCAGAGTGTGGTAAGTTGTAGTGAAATCGCGATGTGGGACTGTCGAAGCCCATGGAAGCTGTGGGAGTACAGCCTGATAACTCAATATTTGGCAACAGTACTTGAATTAGTATTGGTTTCAGCCTGTTCAGAGAGGGAATTAGCTTCTTTTTTTTCATTTTTTTTTTTTTTTCTTCGTTTGGGAGCCATAATTCATGGCGCCCAACCCGTTATAATGGGCTCAAAAAGGACCTGGATAAGGCCCTGTCCATACATGTATTTGAGTGGAATCTCAATGGTTTCTCTATGCAGATTCAATGAACAGCAATGTCTATAGTCAGAAAACTTTATATCTCATTTGAGAGTAACTGTCGTAAATATGTGGAACAAAATATATAGCCAATTTATTTGATGTGCCAAAATTGATCAATTGTACAAATTTCATCAAGTGTATTGTCATAGTAATGTTATTGATCGATGTAACCCGACTTCACTGTAAAACAGTTTTATTGTAACTGATATGGAAACCAGTACAGAGTGAGTGAGACATGGAATTTTGTGCTGTTAAAATTGGATATGGTAATTCCCCTAATAATGCAATCACAGGAAGTTCACTTTTCAACTCTATTATTCAAACACAGAGAAAAACTAACATTCCCACTCTTCATTTAAACTGGAGAAAAGTCCTATAATGACAAAATGTGACATTTGCAGCTGGTGCCATAAAAAATATTTCCAGATATGTCATTTTTGTTGCAATTCCTGTGATCGAATTATTAGGGGAATTACCGTAGTCATAGTATTGGATGTAAAAATACCAATGATGGGAACTGCATTGGCTGAAAATATTTCCCTGTACATCAGTGGTCAGGTTGAGAATCATTAGTATGAAGCCCATTTGAAGCATTATACCAACAATTTCACACATGAATTAACAAGTTATTGTAGACTGTGGCCACATAGAAGAAAGGCAAGGCTGTATTTATCCTAGTATTTTACTGACATCAAAGACGAAATGGACTGCTTCTAGTACTACATCATATGAAGTGTCTCACAAGCCCAAACAGACCATAAAGAAATCCATTTAATTAAGTTCAATACATCAATACATACAGCTCAGAGAACTAACTCTCCTAACAATACTGCAATCTTGTTATCAGATAGCATCACAATGTTCTACTTGTAGTTGTATTGTAAAAGAAGCAAATTTGACCTACTTTTTTCATCTAAGAATATTTACGGAGATATATTTCTCCGTAATCCTGAATCCTAGCCCAGTCCAATGAGTTTGAATCACAAAGAAAGATCATGATTGTATGCCACCGAATCATCGAACCATACAAGGTTAATCATTTATGTGGAAATTCACCAGCATATTGCAGCAGTCGAAATAACGCCTGTCTACCTGTCGCTGACAAGTCATTTTTTCAAGTGACAACTAAATTAAAATTCCACCTGTCGCCGCGACAAGTAACTATTCTGTCATAAAAATACTGAATTACGAGCTAATACAGGCCTAACATGACAGAATTGTCTTCCTGGAAACAGTTGTTGAGTTTCGTTTTATTTACATCGGACATTCTGTTCACTTCTTCATTCATCCCGCTGCCATACAACACGACAGCTCGGGTACATCAAACTCCATGCAGGATTAATCTCCCGCTAGATTTACACACGATCTGCTTGAAAGGCAAAACTAATGGATAAAGTAAAACGAATTGACTGGCATGATCCAGCGCCTGGCAACTTCAAGTCGAAAATGAAACCAGAACAAGCTGATTGATTCTACGTTTTATTTCGGAGAATAAGAGCTCAATAAAACTTCGTCAGTGCGTATTTTAATCGGAAGAAAATCGTGCTTGTCAACACGGGCCGCTAACGTAAACGTTCCGTTGCCTGTGCTGATTTCTACTTGCTCCAGACAAGCGGACAAGCGCTAACGTCTAACACTCGCGACCTTAGCGCTGGTTTCGAGTGAAGGCAACAACAACAACAATGATTTTGCTTGATAATTTGTCAGAACAATTCAACATTTTCATTTGGGAACTCGACTTACCTCTTGAAGAACACAATATTCATTCACTATAACTCAGTTTTCGCGCGTGTTTGGCGCGCATTTTCCCATGGATAAAAAGTCAAGTTTTTAATCTGGGTAACCCACAAAAAGTTGATAAAACCCTCCTACTGTTATGCTCCTTAAGAAAATATCGTTCCAGCAAATTTAATCTCATAATTGAACGTTCTGTTGACATTTTACTTTGAACTTCCTAATAGTGGAACAGTCTGGTGGCAGAAATGAGCCCACTGAGTTAACATCAGGGAGTAAGGACATTCATCTTGGCAATGCAGAGCTAAAGGAAGGAGACAAATTTGTCGCTGTAATAAATGTCTCGCGATCGGAAGAAAAAAAACGTGTGTTCAAATTCTCCAATGCCTGGAAAATAGAGAGACTGGTTGGAATATATGATGAGAGTATGGTGAAAAAAGTTTCAGTAGGAGTGACAAGCTGAAGTACATTGTACCAGAGTGACAAGTAAAAACTAGAGCATAGTCTGAGGGATGCACACACTTGATCAAAATGATCCCAAGCAATCCCAAGCGAGGGCTAATGGTATGGCAGCTGCATACCAAATTTGAGAGGAATCCAAGTAGCGGTTGTCAAGTTATGCTCCGGAAACGAAATGTTACGGACTGACATGAGAAACTTTTGACCCCAGGTGGCGCCACCTGTAGACGCACATGCGCCAAACGCAATCCCAAGCGAGGTCTCATGGTATGGTAGCTGCATACCAAATTTGAGAGGAATCCGAGTAGCGGTTGTCAAGTTATGCTCCGGAAACGAAATGTTACGGACGGACGGACGGACGGACGGACGCTGGGACAGACGGAAGGACAGACGGACAGACGGACGGACGGACAAGCTGAAACCAGTATACCCCCCCTACACTACGTGTACGGGGGGTATAAAAATAGTTACCTGTCACAGTGACAAGTAATTCTCAAAAAACATTTCGACCCCTGTATTGTACGAACTGCTGACCTATCAATCCAAGCACATATTCTTAAATATAACCTACCATTGCCAAGGCCAAGCAAATACATGTTAGACTTAATTCATCAACCCAAATGTACCCATGGGTATCTTTCTAAGTAACGGAGAGAATTCTAGTAATGTTGACAATCCTCCGATTTGAGAAGTTTCGATCAGTCACAATGTTCATACATGTACCACAACCAATTTGGACAGTTGTAAACCTTGCACGACCGATTTTGATCGGTGTTTCAAAATTTCATAAAGTTTATCTGCCAATTCCACTATTTTTAAATTTCTGTAATTAGAATTTTCTGACAATATCACAGAGTTCCAGTGGAGGTCCATGACGTGTATTTTATGATGGATACTCGATAATAATGAGTTTACATTACACACCTCGCCCAGGCTCACACACTACAGTCAGCCAGAAACATTATATGACAGACGGAGAGGCACACTTTCCCGGTTATATTTTCAGTCCCAGGAAGAAAACTGGAAGGATTTACAACTGTGAAGCAGTGTCAATCAGAATGATCAAGCCAATGAAAAATCCTGATTTCTTTTTGAAAATTTGAATGGACCAATCAAGTGTTATAACAAAACAAGGAAAGGTATCCCTTGATGCAATGTGAAGTTTCAGTAAGGCCTTTGGTAGTTGATGTTCGTTTCTCATAACCCTCTCGCATCTATATTTTGGGGTCGAATAATTAAAATACATGCGGGATTTAAGATTATCAATTGCAGAACACGTCATTTTCTTTATTTTTACATGCTTAATATTATAGGTTGTAAATCCATAATTACTAATGAATAATTATTGCATGTAGCAGGTGTATTTTAAAACTCCAGGTCATGAGAAACAAAAAATCAACTGACAGTGGCCTAAAACTCTATCTGTGACTTACCACAGTGAGATTCCTCTGGATGGAGCCATAGACGTTGCTCACGGTAACGGTCATCTGATAAACTCCGCTCTTCTTAAACACATGACTCTGAAAGAAGTAGAATCAAGAGAAATATCAGTATTAGAACTGGACAATGAGACAACAAGCACACCCTGAAACGAAATCTGAAATTTCCGACAATAATGTTTTGTTGAGATTGCCGGAATGATTATCAACCAATACAATCTGCCCCTGTTCAAAAATCAATTGTGCTAGATTGATACACATTCCATATTGTGTAATGGTTACCTTCTAGCATCGAGGTAATAGAACAGAAGGGAGTGCTACACTTGGATCATATTATAGAGTATACATGTAAACGTGGAGAGACAATCATCTACATACAGGTACATGTATTCACGTATTTCAATGGCTTAGATTAATCTGTGGGCACCCCATCATGAGATGATGCATGTGAACTGATCACACAAAGTGTGCCGTGCAATCCGTACCGTCCCCCCACCTGTGCTGCATAGTTTAATCCGACTGCATGCCCTAGTTGTATTGCACTCTGCAACCCCCTTCAAATCTCAAGCAATATCCCATCAATTTTGCACAAAATTTAGGTTTTGCCTTTAACAAAGAGCTATACTGATAGCACCAGCACTCACTTCCCTATCTCTTTAGCCTAGAAACTATTTTTAATCACGGAAAACTGGACCATTTTTGATCTGAAGTTGCCAAAATTATCATAAATGGAGAGAGAGAGAATTCTAAGGTTTAAACTCGTGTTCAGCAATATTCAGCTACAGGTACATGTACAGTACACCCAAGAATTAAACTGGTCAAATTCGCGAAGGATAGCCGAAAAATGTCGCGAACCGTTCGCGAACGTTTCGCGAACGATTCGCCAGTACCTCTCGCCATACCTTTCGCGAGAAAATGTCAGAATTGAACCTTTCGCGAAAGGAATACGCGAACGATGTTTGAGGAAATATATGTCGTAAAATGTTTATATTCTTGTCTGTCAACTATTTATTTTTCATTTGCTCGTGTGTTTTGTTTTTAATGGCATTAATTAGGTCCATATACCTTTATTTGCGAATGAATTGCAACTATAAAATCACGACGACGTTGGCCTACCGGTTTTCTTCGTCAGTCCATGAGCAAACCGTGATTCACCCAAAATCGAGATCGTAAAATCGGGAGCTGTATCACCGTATTCATCTAGTCAAAAAGTCGCATAATCTGCCCCTTATTTGAGTTCATTGTGCTGTATGGCTTGTTTTTGTAACTGAAATCTTTCACATCCAAATGAACTTCGCAGTGCATGAAGTCCGATCTAAAACATGGCGTCAGCCAGCCGTTCATAAGAGGCGTGTCCAGTTGCTATGAAGAGGGGAAACAACTCTGAGCAGACATTAAAAAATGTTATTGCTTCATTGGCGAAACGGGTTATTCTTGACAAAAAAATTCATCTACTCAGTTTCCAAATTCAACAGAACTAACTCAGTTTTTTCAGCACGCCCGAATGTCTGCAAAAAGTCATTTTTTGAAAGTTTTCATTTTTTTTTAAAGTTTTCATCACATGAAGAATAAACACTCATTATTTTTAAGTTTTCATCTTTAACGGGATGCATTTATATTGCAGTGGCAGAGAGCGGCATTTTGTTCCAAGATAATGATTCAAATCAACGAGATATGATATAATTCTAGAGGAAAATTGGTGTGATTAATAAAGAGTGGTTTAGGCATATTTTTTTTTTCTTTTTTTCTAAGACTTGAATTTTCCCCCGACACAATTTGAAATGAAAGTGTTAAATTTTCCTTGAATTGCATTTTATTGCAGAAAATGTATCCTACGAGAATGAAATTTGCAATTTCCGAAAACGTTGTACATGCAAGGAAACCAAACGGCTGCAAATTCAAGACGGCCATAATAAATACCAAGCTCAACCGTAGACGAGTCAATGCTCTAGACAACCCGATCATGATTGATTGCAGCTCTCGTCTTGCACACGTGAAACTTTTTTATTCAGACAATTTGTACATTTGGTTTTGATGTATTGTCAATCCTTGGTATAGGTGGACATTTCACCTTTTATTTCATGTTGAAACGAAACAGTACGGGATGTAGACGAAAAATGACGACGGCTGACTGCTGGCACATGTCTCTCTGCTGTGCAGTGCTGTCGGGCGTTGTAGCTGTCATCCCTTGTGGTCGTTTGGAAACTTCCACCCCGTGACCCGTTCGTATTAATCGCAAACCCATACTTTCTAGCATAAAGAAATGCATTGCATGGTTCCCGACGCATCGAATTGGAAGCGTTCACAAAAACTAGGGAAGTAAGGCACAAAACTTTTAGCTGTGCCGTATTCAATACGCACATGGCCTTTTCAACAACAACAACGAAGACAACGCGAGTGGAGATTTTCTTTTGCTTCGTAGACTGTAAACATACCCCGCATAAGAAGATCCAACACTCCCGCATTTGTTGTCATCTTGTCTTGTCAAATACGGATCGCTTTACGTCAGTTACGATCGTGACCTATCTTTCGCGAAAGGTATTTACCTTTCGCGAAAGCTTTGAAATAAATATGAAATCATCGTAAGTTATTATCAACCTTTCGCACATGCTTTCGCGAACGTTTCGCGAATGTTTCGCGAAAGATGAACCCAACATTTCGCGAGCAGTGACCAGTTTAATTCTTGGGTGTACTGTATATCTATAAAGCGACCTTTATCGTAAATGTAAGAATAATTGTCCTTTAATGGAACAGTACAATAATTGGATCAATATTTATCATATTTACGGTAATTCCCCTAATAATTCAATCACAGGAAGTTCACTTTTCAACTCTGTTATTCAAACACAGAGAAAAAGTAACAATACCATTCTTCATTCTAATTGAAGAAAAGTCATATAATGACAAAATCAGACACTTTGTAGCAGGTGCCATGAAGAAAGTATCCAGATTTTTGCCATTTTTGCTGCACTTCCGGTGATCGAATTATTAGGGGAATTACCGTACACCAGTTTTCAAGTTAAAAACCTCGCCCCGTGTTGTAGAGATAGGGAAGAGAGTCAATGAACGAATCACAATCTGAATGAACCTGCCAGTGCTATCCTTGTATTGGTGCAGCTCTTTGTTAATAGATTATCTTGAATGTTGTGCAAGTCATGGACTGGGAGTGAGAGCATGAAGAATCAGTAATGTATTACTCCTAACCAGTGAGTGTGCAGTGCTATCAGATACACACAGACAGTGTCATTTCATTTCCATGGGAATTGCCGAGGATAAATTATATACCACTCGGTTAAACTGCTGGAGGTATAGATAGTAGAATTACACTCTGTGACATCCAAGCATCTATCCCAACCATATTTCATTAATCTATATTATTGTAAGACCAATGATGACAGATTGTCATGGTAACAATACGAGGATTAATTGGCCAATCAGAAGTGTTATGTAATTTCTCCCGAGATCTGCAAGCATATATACATGTATTCCAATCAATTTGGTGCTCACACAAACGATTAAATCAGGCTGACACATCTAGTTGTATATGGCTATAGCATCTCACATCAAGTCCTTATTTGGCGATAAAAAACATGATCTGGAAGACGTGCACTGCATCAATCAGTCTCAAAATATCCACTTCCTGAGTGGGGAAGATAAAATGTATTTCCAACTGCATTAACTGTGGAAAATATGTGCGAATCTCAACAGAGCAGAAAATTGAACACAATTACAGAATGTAGTTCATGTAATAGGAGATGCTGCTTTTCAACGTGACTTGACACATTCGCAAATGAAACAATGTCCGACAACTTGCCCATTTGCCACTATTGGAAATCCCCAAAATTCACGTCATTTCATCTTACATGACTGATGGGCACAATTACGGTCTCTCGTTTTTTAAGAAGAGTTTAATATCCCTCGCGGTCTACATCACTCTTCTATCATTTTCTACAAGATAATTGTATGACCACTCACCTGGAAAAAGGAAACGATTACTGGCGAGTGATATTCGCGAGAGTGATCACTCTCCATGGGCCAAAACGAAGAGAGTGATTAACAGCTCTCTGGATTGTACAAATACAAGGGTTCAGGTAAAACTTCTTTTCTCCGTTCAGGAAGGAACTGTTATATTATATAAATATTGCATGTTGTAGCATGGAACACATGTCGGCTGGAGGAAAGGTGATGTACAATGAGTGCGCAGTGCACATCACCTTTCAAGAGCTGACAAATCGACATGTTCCAGGCCTTGTGATTTGAGGCGCGCGATCGCGCCTGAAGAGGCACTGAGGTGCGTTTCGAACGCGCGCCTTAAACTTTATGACCCCTTCAAACTTTCGCCATGACAAATTTTGACGCGAATCTGCCGATCCATTCGTGTGAAGATTCGCCTGACAGGGCATCCGGGTGAATCGAAACGGATTCGCATAGAATTGAACGTAAAATTAAACGTTACCAGTTGAAAACTTACGATTGAGCCCCGTTCGGCGATCATCAACGTGCATACAGTTATTGCTGTCGAAAACTGGACTCTATATCATCTACCTATCGCCACGTGCCTAGTATGTTTGCTGATCTGTCGAGCATTTTCATTGGATCGTTTACGGCAGCCCGCCAATCGCTGTCATTGTAACAAGTGTCACGGGCCAACTTCCACTTTGCAGTTGAAAACGAAAGGATGAAATGGCTTCCGACACAGGGCCTAAAAACGCGGAAACAAATTAAAAAAACGGCCCTGTGTCAGTGGGAAAATAGCCTGAGAGATAACTTTGCATTCCATTTTAACGATGTGGGCGATGAGGTGGTACAGGCCTTTTGCAAAGTGTGCCAGAAACTACGATCAACTAAACAGTGCATGTGTATTGAGGCAAAATAGTAGCCGACGTCAGTTACGGCAAAAACGAAACTAGATACCTGCTAAAGCCAAACTTGATTAGACACGTAAACAGCGATGGACATCGCGAGTGTTTGAAAACTGAAACTGATTCAGACATTCCAAATTTCTGTTACTGAAGGCAAGTGAATGGATTGAATGATTGAAGTGATGATGACGATGTAAAAATTGCCATGTGCCTGTCCTAGTCAATTTTTTTACAATTTGTGGTTTTTCAGAGTTTTATTTCTAGTTTACCAATCTTGTTTTCAGCCTTTCGCTCAAGCTCATTAAATGATTGTGTGAATTTTAAATACAAAAAAAAAACAACTTAAAACAGTGTTTCTTGATTTTATTATTACCTCATTATCTTTCATAGCTAATGTGGAGTAAACCAGTAAATATTAGTTCCCCCTGGATTCTCCTGCAACATTGCTGCGAGAATCCATGAATGGCTGGATTCTCGGCCAGCACACATTTATTTCAATTCACACCTTAACGTTTCAAACACTGTATCACACACCTTAAAAAAATTTAGGTGTGCATTTTAGGTGTGCTAACCACACACCTCGCACGATTTAAGGTGTGCTTTAATCACTCGCCAGGGCCCGTACAGATCACAAGGCCTGATGTTCCAGGCTACAAACGTACAACATGCAATACCTGTTCTTTTATACTGAATGTCATATTAGAAAACTATGTGGGGACTATAGAACATTGTGAATATGGATGGCATGGTGAAATAGACCTATCATGTTCAACACTGCGTGGCGGTTGTTGATTTCAAAACCCTGTGTACAATATTGAGTGTTTGATAACTTCAGTTTGTTTGTCGTAGAATTTGGAAAAACATTCCTAGCATTCTCCGTGTTCTTGTGTACCTTTATAGAAGATGCCAGAATTATTTCAGTCAATATTCACTAGTTTCTATCACTGCTTAATAGCTAGACGTGGCCCAAAACACATCAATATTCATTTCAGGGAAGTAATCTTCGTTTCACTGGAGTAGCGCTATATACATGTATATGGGACGCAACTCTTGGTTCAGCATGGAACACCTGCATTGCATAATGGTATTGTTCAACTCTCTGCAATGGTATATGTACAGGAGAATTATTCAGCAGTACAGCAATGTATGATACACAATCACTGAACATCACAATTTGTGAAATGACACGGGACAGGCTCTCAACCACTGAAAACTTTATGACTTTACACGAGTTATAATATAATAAATTAATTAATAGACAAGGGGGGCCTTGCAAAATGCAGACAGTGGATGAAATGGAAGATCTAATCCTGGACAATGATTGGCTCACTGGGCCAGAAAGGTGTGAAATGGACAAAATGGAAGTGATAATCATGGTAGCTGATTGGCTGAATTGCATGGTGCAAGTCCCTGATTGTTAGATTAACAGACCAGATTGTCCCAGGATTCTGCTCGAGTGAGTGAATATGATTTAACATCGCTTTTAACCATATTTCAGTCATAGCATGCCGTTTGGGTTCTATACCTTTTCACACCCAGGAACCCACGGGTGTCCCAGTTAGTCGCTTCTTAGGACAAGCTGTCTGAGGAGCTGAGGCCTATTCTGACCATGACCTGGAATGCATGTGCACGATGCCTTCTGCTATGATGACCAGCTGGATCATTACTGAACTCTATGACTGGTTGGTTGATCTTCCAATTTTCTTCACGAGCCAATGAAATTACCAGATTTCTTTTCAAAAATTTGAATAGGCCAATCAGGCATTTAAGAATTGGAAGAAATCTCTTGATGCACTTGAGTTTCTAGTTTCTATGCAACTCCATTAGAAAGAGGATCTGAGAGTAAGAGAAGAATCAAAGACAATGTGCATGTATAATAGACCAGAATGACCAAGACTGAACGCTTCAGCCCAAGGCCATGGACCATGTTCATGGACGGGTAAGTAAATGCTGAGCCCTCCTACATATATAATCACAGCTCATTTTACTGCTATTTCAATCGGCTGAAAAATACTGCACTCAAAACATGGAAGAGGCAAAGTCTCGACCAGTTATTGATTGGTTCAAATGCTCAGACTCGAGTGTGGCTTTGTCATGTGGCTCGTCTGCAAGAGTTGATTGTATCACAAATACAATCACGTCTAATAGACCACCATTAATGTCACATTAAATTGTATCCCGGACCCCATTACTGCTCGTGATGCCATCGTTCCAATTATTGCAAAGGAGGATAAGGCATTTTCTCCCCAACTATTATTAAATAGAGTAAACTTTGTATTTAAAAATGAGCTTGTGTAAAAGGGCATTAAAAACAGAGAGGGACAACAAAATGGGTGTGTCAGGCCAGTTTGAGAAAAATAACATATTTCCAGAATGGAGTGTGAAAATAACATTTTGCCAAGAATTCAGAGTAGGATCGCACCAGTATGAGCAATCAGATTGTTGATGAGACGTCTAAAAATTTCCAATGAAAATTACAATTTGGGTACTAACTTCTTTTGTCTCTTAGTGGGGATAATAGGGAAGGCAATAGATACATTTAATACATGTACATTGTAGTCCTTGCCTTCGAACGTTGTACATAAATGTGTGAACCAAAATGACAGAATAATTGAGTGTGTTCATCAAACAGTATTTAAACTGCCATTTCCCTCTGAGAAAGAATTGATTTGAATTATTGTTATTGCAGCGCACCACAGGTTAACAGGTCAAAGAAAGCCCCAAAGTGTGACATTTCACGACAGCGGCAAGAACGACGAGCGAACCTCATCACTCGCTCCTCTAGCATTGCACCATGAGCGCTAACTGTCAGCAGATATCATTCTGACAAATTGGGGCGCAGAAATAACCTCGTTATTCTAAAACACCCTTTGGCTTCTGCCTTCCACAGTAATTTTCTCTTCACATGCAAGGTCTCCGATCGGACAGGACTATTCCCCCGGGGAATTGATAGCAAATATGGTCCCGGTTAGGAAAGAGGAGGGTACAGGTCATAAAGACTCTCCATCAGTTTAATGTCAGGAAATAACACAATCTGATACATCATCGTCTTATTAGGACAGGCAGAGAAAGGTACTGATTTAACATCCTGCATTAACCACCTTAACAAACACAGAAGACCCCCAGGAAACAAGAGTTTAATAACTCAAATATCCCCTGCTTTATTTGACCCATCACCAGTTATTAAGACTGGCAAAGGTAGGTAGTGATATAACACTCTATATTAACCACGATGCTACAACCCTCTGAGAGTACTACTGAATAACACACACCGATGAGGACTAGGAAACATGAGTTTTAGAACTCAAATACCCCTTGCTATCTTATCACCAGTTAAAGACTGGCAGAGGTAGAAACTGATGTAACAACCTATATTAACCCTATCTGGCCTGGGCGATCTGGGGTGTACCGGAGAGGGTCCCCCCCTATAAATTTTCACTATCGCAAAGGGAGTGGTTCATAGATGTCAAAATATTCAGGGTTTTTTTCTCACTGAATTTGAGTTTTTATTCAGTTTTTCTAGAATTTTACCCCTTCATGTGTAATATTCTAATACTTTTGCATTAGCATTTTTGCCAGAATTGAGTTTTTCATACGTTTACCGTGATTCTTGTCTTCTCTATTGAGTTATTGAGTGAATTTTACAGCCTATTAATGGTAGTAAGATGTGACTTCTATGAACCCCTGTAAGGCTAGAGGGCTGAAACTTACCAAACTATATCTTTGGGTCAAGCTCTACAAGAAAATGTATAAAATCCAAGATAGCCACCATGATGATGTCAGAGTGGCCTCATTTTCAAGAAGAGCGTTTTTTGGACAACTTTCCATTCAGAATTTTTGAATTTTTGAAATTTTGTTTTTTCTTCGGAAAAACTGCATGATAAATTAGTATATATTAATCTGATAGGTTTTACCCACTTTTCCATGCAGAAAGCAAAAATTTTGAAGAAATCTTATGTAACCATCACTTTTCTGGTACCCCACATGACCGCCATTTTGAATTTACTCAAAATTATGATAGTCTACAAAGGCAGGGAGTCTCAGCCATCATTTTTTTTTTGTTCCAAAGATAGGGAGCCCCCTTGCAGTTCAGGTAGGGTTAACCATGGGGCTACAACCCTCTGAGTATACTACTGGATAACACATACTGATGATGACTATAGGAAACAAGAGTTTTAGAACTCAAATATCCCCTGCTGTGATTGATATATCATCATCTATTAGCATTAACCGAGTTCTATCTTCATGTCCTGAGGATAAGTTTGATTCTCTATCCTGTTATACATGTCAAATATGGGTGAGAGATTATTTCAGCACAACTTTACCAAATGTATATTTGTATTTGACTGCACATGTAGATCTGACTGGTGAAAAGTGATTGGAACCTGGAATACGATCTCCTTGAACTTATAATTTTTATGTTTATCTTACAAATACATGTATTAATATTGTTATCTTAGCAAATTATTGTACCTATTATCTGAATAAAACCTCATATTAGAATATACAGCACCAAACATATTTGAAGAAATTCATACATACGCTTTGAAGATTGCCAAGTTAGCATGTCGGCGAGATTCAACTACCGTACCCCTATTCGCCACCAATCTACAGAATATGTAACAGCGGCAATCCTTCAATTCTGCCATATCCACAACCAAGATCAGAAGCGCAAATGTATGTGATGTACTATGTCCCTTCTAATCCACCATACATATCTGCCACAGAAAGAAGTCAGGATCCTGAATATAGAACTGTTAAATCTGTGGTCATGAACAATGTCCGGGCAGTCTTTATGGCCTGTATTGACCACCATAATTAATACACAGGTTGGAGTAGTCCGTTCTAGACCACCCTAGTTAACACATGCACAAAGCCTAGGAAGCATGGTCCATAAACAATATTCTAGCTCAGTTTACAACCACTCAGGCAAGAAGTGGACTGCCTGTAGACTGGTCCTGTCCACCATAGCTGTCATACAATGCAGCTAGAGCATTCATGAGCGAGTGGAAATTGCAGCTGGTACATACTGATTCTGAGTGTTTGGAAAGAAGTCACGGTACATCTTGTCATCATCTCCAGTCACAACATTGCGAAGGAAATTATTGTTGTAGAATGTACATTGATGGCATGTCTGGACCTCCATACAATAAAGCTGTTGGCATCATAAAGTGGTCTTTCTACCTTATGTGAATCCAGCTAATGTACATGTAGTATCTAATCATTTATGACATATCTGGGTCACCATACAAAAATTCTTTTAAAATTTCAATCAATCTCAGACCGGCATGGTGGACTAACTCCGCAGGAAAAGTCGGTTGATCCAAGGATTCGAGCATGATCTAATAGCCACAATCGCTCGACTCCAAACCAAATTCCCCCGTTCACGCTGTTCCTAAACTCTGAAATCTGGGGTTTAACAATCCCAGCCTGATTCGATAACAAAACACCCATCGTATCAATGCTTCTGAAGCCGCATGGCCAGTTCAGTTGGTCGATCACTGACTGATTCATCAATTTCCATTCTTCGTTTCACCCCCGAGACCGAGAGCCGTCTCGCGGGAAGGCCTGTCAACTCCCATTCATCCGGCGATGTTATTGTTGCTCTAACCAATCAAGGGAACATGAATGAAACCCCCCTTTCTCAATTTCGCTCGGCTGGAAATCTCGGCGCCTCCGTCATGCAGTATGATACGGCAATCTTGAATCAATTGTGAAAACATAGCAAGATGTACAGCGTATTACATTGATGTGCCCCTTAATTATCGCAGACACTGACCTACAAAAATGTGTCATCCAATTCATCACTGGATGACAGAAGTGCAATCTTACAGAATGAGAACATGTCTATCCAGGAAGCATTGCTCCTTTATAGCACACACAGACTCTGGTTGTACATTGTAACCTCATTCCAACACGTATCTCTCATGTTTTTACTCTTGTATAATCGCCAATTTCTCTCACAGCAGTGAAATTTATTTTGAGAAAATTTCTATCAAGTTTCAAGTAATATGCCAATACTCATCATGATGTTATTGTGGAGGTGGAATGACATCAGGCCCATCAACATCATAGCATATACATGTAGCATGGTCAACTGATGTTAAGCGTACATATATCAATTGGCAATTTTGTTAAATACCGAACAGATTAGCTTCACTAACACATAAAATATGTGAAAATATGTAATGTGCAAAGATTCAGTGCTGTGAGCATAATGTGCACTGATATTGGAGAAACAGTCTCAGATAGAAATAATAGTGCATACACTACATGTACATTGTTACATGTATGCAGAATTTATAGCTTATTTTCTCTGCACATTTAACATGAATTGCAGGCAAGCACCTAAAAGGTGTGTGGATCCCTCAGCCTGTTTGTTTTTTTTGTCAAATAGGATCAGGGCTGCATCTAGAGTGAATTTAGTTTCGGAAAACATATGGGCGCCCAAAACTCAAATGAAACAAAAAACGAAAGTGTTGTTGTTCAATTTGAAAGGATTTCTGAAGGAAATACTCCTAGAAAAAGCTTCTGGCAGTCTCAATATCGATCCAATTGCATAGCTGGGTATTGAATTTCATGTTAATAAACCTCTGTTTTGTGATTGATCACAGGCTCTTTGCGCCGAAATTCAATTTAAAAAATTGAACCCTCAATAATGAATTACGAAAAGGAACTGGGAGTTTGGGATGGGAACATGCAAAAAATCCCTGGATACCGTATATAAGAGACTTCGGTTTCACGTAAATGGTGTGCTGGAATTACAGCATGCAAGAAAGTGTAGCTTTATCAGTGGCAATTTATGCATTGCACAAGTGTGATAACAAGTAAACACACTGATTGACACAGGCCCACCCTTATCATTATTTGGGGGGGGGGGGCATAAGCTCCAGGTATGCAAACTGGTTCAAAATTGCCCAGAGTCAGGCTAAAAATGGGTTCTCCTAATCACTCATTTTAAATAATTTCCAAGGTACAGTAACATGTTTGGTGACAAAA
Source organism: Hanleya hanleyi (assembly GCA_036873755.1). Lineage (NCBI taxonomy): Eukaryota > Metazoa > Mollusca > Polyplacophora > Lepidopleurida > Hanleyidae > Hanleya > Hanleya hanleyi. The sequence continues at coordinate 3,349 of JAVTVY010047644.1, read as the reverse complement.
ATTGAAGCATTATGTTGTACCAGTTGAATGTGTGGACACAAATATGGTTCATGCAAAAGTTTTAGGATAAATCATATGATGTAGAATAGAATGATTTAATAGCAAAATTAAAGAAAAATGTTGTCCTTCATTGAATGAGAATCTTGAATGGACCAGGCTTTCTTGTATCAGGGAACCTTTAAAGTTCACAATGAAACATGCAACCAAGGGTTCCCGATGGGCATAGATAACAGTGCAAAAGCTAAGCCATCAATAAATAATAATAATAAAAATCGACCATAGAGGTCCATGTCCCCCGCTAGCAGCACCAGTTATGGTGGATTACATCCACCATAACTGGCGCTGCTGCTGCGGGGGCCATGGACCTCTATGGTCGATTTTATTTGGTCGATGAAATCTCATATCATTGATGAAGAGTATGATTCGAAAATGGAGATATCGCTGATGAGCTTAACATAATCTAATACTGCGGATGGCACCCAGATTGGATTATGCACATCCATAAAACATAATACCAACTGTCCTCTCACCAATGTCCATGCACTCCCCAGGCTTGAAGTAGATTGGTTGAATCATTCTAGAGTTATTGTCCAGACAAGATCTAAATGCTGAAAATCTAAGATGACTGATGGTGGCCATCTTGGATTACACAGGTAACTGTAAAGCAATGATAACTGTCCTCTCACGATGTGAAGCCAAACTGCAAGTTTGAAGTCGATCAGTTGAATTATTCTAGATTTGTTGTCCAGACAAGATGCAACTGCTTAAAATGCAACATAATCCAATATCGCTGGTAGTTGGCAGCCAAATTGGATTATGCTCGTTCATGAAACACAATCCTAACCGGGATCTCATCAAGGTCAAGGGACTTCCCAAGTTTGAAGCAGATCAGTTGAATCGTATCCCAGCTATTGTCCGGACAAGATCAAACTGCTTAAAATCCAATGAAATCCAGTATGGCTGATGGTGGCCATATTGGATTAAGTATGTCCTTGAAAAACCATCCTAATCCTCCTCTCAACAATGTCAAGGCACTCCCCAGGTATGAAGTAGATCGGTTGAATCGTTCTCGAGTTATTGTCCGGACAAGATCCAACTGCTTATAATCCAATATGGCTGACAGCGGCCATATTAGATTACGCACATTGCTGAAAAACAATCCCAACCGTCCTCTCACCATGTCAAGGCACACCCCAAGTTTAAAGTTGATCGGTTAAATGCACAAGAGTTATTGTCCGGGCAAGAAAATCTAAGATCCAACTGCTTATAATCCAATATGGCGGACGGCGGCCATATTGGATTATGCACATTGCTGAAAAACAATCCCAACCGTCCTCTCACCGATGTCAAGGCACTCCCCAAGTTTGAAGTAGATCAGTTGAATCGTACTACAGTTATTGTCCGGACAAGATCAAACTGCTTAAAATCCAATGAAATCCAGTATGGCTGATGGTGGCCATATTGGATAAGCACGTCCTTGAAAAACAATCCTAATCCTCCTCTCAACAATGTTAAGGCACTCCCCACATATGAAGTAGATAAAATTGTTGAGAATTTTAGGACCAGGCTTTCTTGATCAACTGCCTTTAATGTTCTGATGAAACCATAACCAATTACGCACGATGGGCATAGATAAAGTGCCCAACCTAAGCCATCAATAAATCAAATAATAAAAAAAAAAATCGACCATAGGATCCATGTTCCCGCTAGCGCACCAGAAAATCTGGATACATCCATTACCTCTAATGCGATTTTTTTTTGTCGATGATATTACATTCATTGATAAGAGTAATCCCAAAAAACTGATATCAATGAATGCACACCCCAAGTTTGAAGTTGATCGGTTAAATCGTTCACGAGTTATTGTCCGGACAAGAAAATCTAAGATCCAACTGCCAATAATCCAAAATGGCTGACGGCGGCCATATTGGATTATGCACATTGCTGAAAAACAATCCCAACCGTCCTCTCGCCAATGTCAAGACACACCCCAAGTTTGAAGTTGATCGGTTAAATCGTTCACGAGTTATTATCCGGACAAGAAAATCTTACGGAATTTCGGAATTACGGAATTACGGACACCGGTGTTTCTAATATCCCCCCCTACTAAGTAGCGGGGGACAAAAAAAAAAATCGACCATAGAGATCCATGTCCCCCCGCTAGCAGCACCAGTTATGGTGGATTACATCCATGGACCTCTATGGTCGATTTTTTTTTGTCGATGATATCTCATATCATTGATAAGAGTATGATTTGAAAATGGAGATATCGCTGATGAGCTTAACATAATCTAATACAGCGGATGGCACCCATATTGGATTATGCACATCCATAAAACATAATACATGACTTCAATTCTGATCAAAACTCTATTTCAAAATTCTTCCAGAAATCATCTGATGTTACAAACCGAACCCTACGATCAACCTGTACTGAAAATCTATACATACCACAATGCAGAACTGAGTACTTCAAGAGAAGCTTAAGCTATTCAGGAGCAGTACTCTGGAATAGTCTTCCACACGATATACGCAAATCGGAGTCTGTAAATTCTTTCAAGAAACATGTACATAATTTTGTAAATAGAGCCTAACGTGCTAGCTTACTGTGCCACAAATTGCCTGTTTTACTGTTTTATGTCTGTAGTTCTTTCGTTATAAATATATAGAAATATGTGTGTGCGTGTGTGAGTGCAAGTGAGTTATATGTTTGATAATATATAACTTTTGTGTTTATCCAGAGGGCCTCAAGGGAGAACAGTCTTCTGACTGATTGTTGTAACCCTCGAAAAATAAAGAATTTATTATTATTATTATTATCCTCTCACTAAGGTCAAGGGACTCCCCAAGTTTGAAGTAGATCAGTTGAATCGTACTCCAGCTATTGTCTGGACAAGATTAAACTGCTTAAAATCCAATGAAATCCAGTATGGCCGATGGTGGCCATATTGGATTAAGCTCGTCCTTGAAAAACAATCCTAATCCTCCTCTCAACAATGTCAAGGCACTCCCCAGGTATGAAGTAGATCGGTTGAATCGTTCTCGAGTTATTGTCCAAACAAGATCCAACTGCTTATAATCCAATATGGCTGACGGCAGTCATATTAGATTATGCACATTGCTGAAAAACAATCCCAACCATCCTCTCACCAATGTCAAGGCACACCCCAAATTTGAAGTTGATCGATTAAATCGTTCACGAGTTATTATCCGGACAAGAAAATCTAAGATCCAACAGCTTATAATCCAATATGGCTGACGGCGGCCATATTGAATTATGCACATGCTGAAAAAAATCCCAACCGTCCTCTCACCAATGTCAAGGCACTCCCCAAGTTTGAAGTAGATC
>JAVTVY010047643.1:0-24124 GCA_036873755.1 Hanleya hanleyi | reverse complement strand
TGTCCAATGATGACAAGACTCACATTGAATGATTCTGTGAGAAAATTACTGAAAGAAATTAAGTCTACAGCTAGGGAATTAGGATTACAGTTTTCATGTGATAAATCGTTTTCTCCAATCTGTAGGAAAACTGCGTTAGGACTATATGATGTAAGGACAGACAATTCTTTTTGAACAGATTTAGGTCCCGGTCTCAGTGTTCCCCCAGACAAGCCGTGAAAGGCGACTTGGATTTCAGTGCCGTCAAGGCCGAAGTTCTCCCAGGACGCATCATTAGTTATAAAACTATCTAGGCGTCGAATAAATGAGTGACCAAGAACGAGCACATGTGCTACCATTATCACGCCAATAAAAAGGAAGATTATTACCTGTCGCTGTAATGTACTTGAATTTAAAAAACACTGAACAGGCGTGTCAACAGCGAAGATGTTATTTCAAAACCGTGTGGTGATTGTTCCGGTTGCCGTTACCAACAACAACGGGAATACCCTGACGTCACAGACACGCCTATAGTCTATTTCATAATAAAGGGTTTCATCAAACATATGAAAAATTATTAGTCTCTATGACTTGCTCACATAAATTTCTTTATCGTAAACAATAAATTGTATTTCTCTATGCATAATATAGCGAGGTCAACCTGCCTCCCCCGATGCAGCTCTGGTCTTAGCTTGATGTTTCAAACGTACATGCCAACATTGAGGAGAAGCTCTGTGACTGGTCAACACGGAAACGGGACTATTGTTCCCAGGTCGACATCAGCGATAAGTAAGATGGGGAGCGTTTTTTGTAGATCTGATTTTAGTCAGATTGGCTGCGTGTTGTATGTTTTTTTTCCTCTGTAATTGGCGACCGGTGTGGAAGGAAAGCATATCACAAGAAACAATGTCGTATGTTTCTCTTTATCAAAATATGTATTACCTGAGATGCAATATAGGAAATTATCTTACGTGGGTTAAAAGATAGGACCTGGATATTCTTCCCTTTACACCTGCCCTGTATAGCAGAATGGTTCCATTTTACAGCGGCTTCGATACATTCTGTTGTGGTAATTTCCATATAACCCAATACCAGGTTTAAAACACGTTCAATACAGGTTTTCTCCGTGCTGAACTGAATGAGAGCTTGCTCATGTAATACACCGAAGAAAATAATTATCTGACGTGAAATTAAATACTTTTCGGCACTATTATGTATAAAAAAGCAAAACAATAAAAACGACGAAAAAGCAACGTTTCAGTCATAGTGTTATAGGTACCTTTTTAATTTGCCCATGATCCCCTGTTCGGAGGGGTGTGCAAATAGGTTCAAAATGATCCAAATATAATAAAGACACGAAGCGTCTATCCACAATTCTGTGTCGTCCCGGGTATGGAAAATTAGGCCATAATGGCCCCAAGTCCTTCAGGGGTAAGCTTGGGAGGCTTGTAATATTCAACTGGTAATGCATTTCGGCAGTGGGGGACCGCGGCTACCGCTCTCAATATCGTTTGCGATTGTCTAACTGAGCGCTAAGCTAAAAATAGTAGATTTCCAAATTCCTTTAAGGAAATGCGTTAACTATGTTGGCCTACGCTTGTGGGTTTGAGGAAGGAAACTGTTTTTTATCGAGCCCATAGCTTTAGCAGCGGAACGCTCGATATAGGCATCTGAATGATGATTGTCTGTGTCCGTGACTCCGTCCCCGTCTTGAAAAAGTCAGGCAAAATTATCAAAGTTTTGAACTTTTTTTTTCTGTCTACAGCTTCTCGGCCGTACCCTATGTCTCCTGAACTAAGCCACATCCCCACCACCGGGCAAACGTCCCGCCCTCTATCTCCGAAATTTAACCTCGCCTTATCACATGCCGTCACATTCCGGGAGCTTACACCATGATACACTTATTCAACCCATCCACCACCCTCGGCAGCAGCTCCCCACCCGGGGCATCGAGCACAACCCTCTATCTCTCAAATTAATCCTCGTCCGACCCCATACCTCCATATATTCTTAAGGTTACATCATGCTACATACTTCAAACCACCCATTACCCTTGGGAGCATGCCCCCATCCCCGAGGCACGGACGTCCTCCCACTATCTCCTTAACCAAGTCTGTCCGACCCCATACCCTCATATATTGTGGGAGCTTACATCATGCTAAATATACTGAACTTAGTCACTACCTGTGGAAGCATTCCCCATCTCGAGGGCACCGATCCCCACCCTATATATTCTACACTAAACCTTGGCCGACCCCATGCCCTATATATCTCTGGAGCTTACGTCTTGCTGCATTTATTCAACAGTAGTATACAACGAGCAAGTAGTTAGAAAAAATTTCTCTGCGCATGCGCAGAACCTGTGGTGACGTCACAATTGGTGGTGTGCGCATGCGTGTGTGTGTGTGTGGGTGGTGGGACAAGATGGCGGCTGTGGGTGGTGGGACAAGATGGCGGCTGTGGGTGGTGGGACAAGATGGCGGCTGTGGGTGGTGGGACAAGATGGCGGCGTGTGGGTGGTGGGACAAGATGGCGGTTGTGGGTGGTGGGACAAGATGGCGGTTGTGGGTGGTGGGACAAGATGGCGGTTGTGGGTGGTGGGACAAGATGGCGGCTGTGGGTGGTGGGACAAGATGGCGGCTGTGGGTGGTGGGACAAGATGGCGGCGTGTGGGTGGTGGGACAAGATGGCGGCTGTGGGTGGTGGGACAAGATGGCGGCGTGTGGGTGGTGGGACAAGATGGCGGCTGTGGGTGGTGGGACAAGATGGCGGCGTGTGGGTGGTGGATGGCGGGTGTGGGTGGTGGGACAAGATGGCGGCGTGTGGGTGGTGGGACAAGATGGCGGGTGTGATAGATAGCATAATCTTGCACTCGCTCACACCCGGCTGTGGAGGCGGCTGTGGGTGGTGGGACAAGATGGCGGCTGTGGGTGGTGGGACAAGATGGCGGTTGTGGGTGGTGGGACAAGATGGCGGCTGTGGGTGGTGGGACAAGATGGCGGCTGTGGGTGGTGGGACAAGATGGCGGCTGTGGGTGGTGGGACAAGATGGCGGTTGTGGGTGGTGGGACAAGATGGCGGTTGTGGGACAAGCTGGCGGCGTGGGTGGTGGGACAAGATGGCGGCGTGTGGGTGGTGGGACAAGATGGCGGCGTGTGGGTGGTGGGACAAGATGGCGGCGTGTGGGTGGTGGGACAAGATGGCGGCGTGTGGGTGGTGGGACAAGATGGCGGCGTGTGGGTGGTGGGACAAGATGGCGGCGTGTGGGTGGTGGGACAAGATGGCGGCGTGTGGGTGGTGGGACAAGATGGCGGCTGCGGGTGGTGGGACAAGATGGTGGATTATAGAAAAACGTATGTGGGTGGTGGGACAAGATGGCGGCTGTGGGTGGTGGGACAAGATGGCGGCGTGTGGGTGGTGGGACAAGGTGGGGGCTGTGGGTGGTGGGACAAGATGGCGGCTGTGGGTGGTGGGACAAGATGGCGGCTGTGGGTGGTGGGACAAGATGGCGGCTGTGGGTGGTGGGACAAGATGGCGGCGTGTGTGTGTGTGGGTGGTGGGACAAGATGGCGGCTGTGAATCGGCCTGTGGGTGTGAGTGAGTGCATGATGGTGGCCTGTGGGTGGTGGGACAAGATGGCGGCGTGTGTGTGTGTGTGTGTGGGTGGTGGGACAACATGGCGGCTGTGAATCGGCCTGTGGGTGTGAGTTAGTGCAAGATTATGGTATCTGCTAAAAAAATGTTGTGTTTTATTTTTTTCCAAAGTTTTATTTTTTTCAAACTTTTAGTTCGATAATTTCGTTGGAATTAGTGACATATTGATTGCTGAATGTGACGCTAAACCTAATAATTCTCTCTCTCTCTATCCAGACAGTTGAGGTGACATATTGATTGCTGAATGTGACGCTAAACCTAATAATTCTCTCTCTCTATCCAGACAGTTGAGGTGACATATTGATTGCTGAATGTGACGCTAAACCTAATAATTCTCTCTCTATCCAGACAGTTGAGGTGACATATTGATTGCTGAATGTGACGCTAAACCTAATAATTCTCTCTCTCTCTCTATCCAGACAGCTGAGGTGACATATTGATTGCTGAATGTGACGCTAAACCTAATAATTCTCTCTCTATCCAGACAGCTGAGGTGACATGTTGATTGCTGAATGTGACGCTAAACCTAATAATTCTCTCTCTATCCAGACAGCTGAGGTGACATATTGATTGCTGAATGTGACGCTAAACCTAATAATTCTCTCTCTCTCTCTATCCAGACAGCTGAGGTGACATATTGATTGCTGAATGTGACGCTAAACCTAATAATTCTCTCTCTATCCAGACAGCTGAGGTGACATATTGATTGCTGAATGTGACGCTAAACCTAATAATTCTCTCTCTCTCTCTATCCAGACAGCTGAGGTGACATATTGATTGCTGAATGTGACGCTAAACCTAATAATTCTCTCTCTCTATCCAGACAGTTGAGGTGACATATTGATTGCTGAATGAGACGCTAAACCTAATAATTCTCTCTCTATCCAGACAGTTGAGGTGACATATTGATTGCTGAATGTGACGCTAAACCTAATAATTCTCTCTCTCTATCCAGACAGTTGAGGTGACATATTGATTGCTGAATGTGACGCTAAACCTAATACCCTCTCTCTCTATCCAGACAGCTGAAAGTAATATGGCTGATTGCTGAATGCATCAAACCTTGTAATAATTCTCTCTATCCAGACAGTTGAGGTGACATATTGATTGCTGAATGTGACGCTAAACCTAATAATTCTCTCTCTCTCTATCCAGACAGCTGAGGTGACATATTGATTGCTGAATGTGACGCTAAACCTAATAATTCTCTCTCTCTCTGTATCCAGACAGCTGAGGTGACATATTGATTGCTGAATGTGACGCTAAACCTAATAATTCTCTCTCTCTCTCTCCCTCTATCCAGACAGTTGAGGTGACATATTGATTGCTGAATGTGACGCTAAACCTAATAATTCTCTCTCTCTCTCTATCCAGACAGCTGAGGTGACATATTGATTGCTGAATGTGACGCTAAACCTAATAATTCTCTCTCTCTATCCAGACAGTTGAGGTGACATATTGATTGCTGAATGAGACGCTAAACCTAATAATTCTCTCTCTATCCAGACAGTTGAGGTGACATATTGATTGCTGAATGTGACGCTAAACCTAATAATTCTCTCTCTCTATCCAGACAGTTGAGGTGACATATTGATTGCTGAATGTGACGCTAAACCTAATAATTCTCTCTCTATCCAGACAGTTGAGGTGACATATTGATTGCTGAATGTGACGCTAAACCTAATAATTCTCTCTCTCTCTCTATCCAGACAGCTGAGGTGACATATTGATTGCTGAATGTGACGCTAAACCTAATACCTTCTCTATCCAGACAGCTGAGGTGACATATTGATTGCTGAATGTGACGCTAAACCTAATAATTCTCTCTCTCTATCCAGACAGTTGAGGTGACATATTGATTGCTGAATGTGACGCTAAACCTAATAATTCTCTCTCCATCCAGACAGTTGAGGTGACATATTGATTGCTGAATGTGACGCTAAACCTAATAATTCTCTCTCTATCCAGACAGTTGAGGTGACATATTGATTGCTGAATGTGACGCTAAACCTAATAATTCTCTCTCTCTCTCTATCCAGACAGCTGAGGTGACATATTGATTGCTGAATGTGACGCTAAACCTAATAATTCTCTCTCTATCCAGACAGCTGAGGTGACATATTGATTGCTGAATGTGACGCTAAACCTAATAATTCTCTCTCTCTCTATCCAGACAGCTGAGGTGACATATTGATTGCTGAATGTGACGCTAAACCTAATAATTCTCTCTCTCTCTGTATCCAGACAGCTGAGGTGACATATTGATTGCTGAATGTGACGCTAAACCTAATAATTCTCTCTCTCTCTCTCCCTCTATCCAGACAGTTGAGGTGACATATTGATTGCTGAATGTGACGCTAAACCTAATAATTCTCTCTCTCTCTCTATCCAGACAGCTGAGGTGACATATTGATTGCTGAATGTGACGCTAAACCTAATAATTCTCTCTCTATCCAGACAGCTGAGGTGACATGTTGATTGCTGAATGTGACGCTAAACCTAATAATTCTCTCTCTCTCTCTATCCAGACAGCTGAGATGACATATTGATTGCTGAATGTGACGCTAAACCTAATAATTCTCTCTCTCTATCCAGACAGTTGAGGTGACATATTGATTGCTGAATGTGACGCTAAACCTAATAATTCTCTCTCTCTCTCTATCCAGACAGCTGAGGTGACATATTGATTGCTGAATGAGACGCTAAACCTAATAATTCTCTCTCTCTATCCAGACAGCTGAGGTGACATATTGATTGCTGAATGTGACGCTAAACCTAATAATTCTCTCTCTCTCTATCCAGACAGTTGAGGTGACATATTGATTGCTGAATGTGACGCTAAACCTAATAATTCTCTCTCTCTCTATCCAGACAGCTGGAGGTGACATATTGATTGCTGAATGTGACGCTAAACCTAATAATTCTCTCTCTCTCTCTATCCAGACAGCTGAGGTGACATATTGATTGCTGAATGTGACGCTAAACCTAATAATTCTCTCTCTCTCTCTATCCAGACAGCTGAGGTGACATATTGATTGCTGAATGTGACGCTAAACCTAATAATTCTCTCTCTATCCAGACAGCTGAGGTGACATGTTGATTGCTGAATGTGACGCTAAACCTAATAATTCTCTCTCTCTCTCTATCCAGACAGCTGAGATGACATATTGATTGCTGAATGTGACGCTAAACCTAATAATTCTCTCTCTCTATCCAGACAGTTGAGGTGACATATTGATTGCTGAATGTGACGCTAAACCTAATAATTCTCTCTCTCTATCCAGACAGTTGAGACATATTGATTGCTGAATGTGACGCTAAACCTAATACCTTCTCTCTATCCAGACAGTTGAGGTGACATATTGATTGGTGAATGTGACGCTAAACCTAATAATTCTCTCTCTCTCTATCCAGACAGCTGAGGTGACATATTGATTGCTGAATGTGACGCTAAACCCAATAATTCTCTCTCTCCTCTATCCAGACAGCTGAGGTGACATATTGATTGCTGAATGTGACGCTAAACCTAATAATTCTCTATCCAGACAGCTGGAGGTGACATATTGATTGCTGAATGTGACGCTAAACCTAATAATTCTCTCTCAAAATTATCCAGACAGTTGACGTGACATATTGATTGCTGAATGTGACGCTAAACCTAATAATTTCTATCCAGACAGTTGAGGTGACATATTGATTGCTGAATGTGACGCTAAACCTAATAATTCTCTCTCTCTCTCTATCCAGACAGCTGAGGTGACATATTGATTGCTGAATGTGACGCTAAACCTAATAATTCTCTCTCTATCCAGACAGCTGAGGTGACATATTGATTGCTGAATGTGACGCTAAACCTAATAATTCTCTCTCTCTCTATCCAGACAGCTGAGGTGACATATTGATTGCTGAATGTGACGCTAAACCTAATAATTCTCTCTCTCTGTCCAGACAGCTGAGGTGACATATTGATTGCTGAATGTGACGCTAAACCTAATAATTCTCTCTCTCTCTATCCAGACAGCTGAGGTTGTGGCTAGCCCTGGTTCGTTCGTGTGCGTGAGTGCCGCCTCCCATGACGCGAACTCTTGGGTCCAAAATTCTTTGATCACCCGCCGCATCACTTGCTTCTTCCGTCTAGATAATCTCCTCCCTATGGGCATGACGGGTATACATGCAGGCGATGAATCGTGCAGAGTTTCGTCACATTATTCATCTCAGCGGACACCGAAAGGAAGAAAGTTCCGTTATAAACTGCGACAGAGAATGTTCCCCAGCTCAGAAAACAACACAATGATCAGTGAAATCGTCCTCCGTATGCAGGACGCTAACAAAACGCTAACAAAATGGCTGCTCAAGGTCAATTTGCCCGGATAATAACGTCGTTCAAACCACAGCGCCATCTATACGCTTTGGTGCAAGGGAGACAACTCGGACTAGACCAATTCCCAGGCGAAGATGGTGTCCGCTATATTTGGCCTGTATGGGTATAGGGGTGGTCGGCTTTTTTTATGGCTTTTACTATGAGCTATGAGGTTGATCATGTAGAATACGATGGAAAAAAATTTGAAAGTACCGCGTAGGCTTGTATATAGATCCATATAGACCCATATACACTCATATACTGGGATATTAGTATGTATAAATCCATACGGGGTGGACATGTTGGAGTCTAGGTGGAGCACTAGTGGCCCGATTGGGTAGAGTGAGGTCTTATTTTAAAGCTCTCGAGGAAATAAATAAATAAATAAATAAATAAATAAATAAATAAAAAATCAAAAAAATCGGCGAGTAGCAGACGAAGGGAAAATTGGAAAGTACTGACCATGCCCCAGAATACTTCATATGCATATCACGGCCTTAAGGCCTATGTAAGATGTAATCTACTTCACAGTTTAGTAGTATAAAAGCGCAAGTCCTATTGACCTTGCCCCTTCCAAAGAAATAAAATCGGCTCTATTTTACAGGAGTATATACGCAGGTCACGTGGGTTGTCACGTCACTTCCGGGTTTTCACTAAACACTACCTCCAAACATAGAAGAGTTCCAATTTTTTCCCTTAGACGTCCGTATGTTCATCCTCCAAACCCACAAGAGTTCCAATGTTCAACCGCCGGGGTGTTTTCCCGCCCCAGCGCCCCGCAGCGCCCCGCAGCGCGCGCGCGCGCGCGCGTCATCCCGCGTCATCCCCGGCAGTGCGCGCGCGCGCGGACGCGGGTCAAAAGGTCAAAGGGTCACCTCCAGGTCAGACGGTACAATGTCCAATGAGACAATGTTGCGGTATCGCTATAGTCAGAGCTTGAGCACAAAAAAGGGGATTCTAGATGAACCTGGGAAAGATGGGCAGTTCCATTTGGACCAATCAGCGGTCGAGAAAAAGAGCCAATCAGCGGTCGAGAAAAAGAACCAATCAGAGATCGAACAATCAGCCAACCGAATTGGGGTACTCACGGTGTGCTTTCGCTGACGTCCGCGCCTACATCTGGGTTCTTGTATACCCGGGTAATGTTTTTCTGGACATGGATGGGTTACCTTTGGCTCCATTCTAGGCCACTGATTGGATAATACGGTGTTCAAAGCCACTTTCATGCATTATGCTCATAGAACTTATAGTCATAATCTATACGTGTTGGACGAGTCTCTTCACTCACCGTATACACGTACCTCAATGAAATGCCCGCTCCAAACCTAGACCAAAGACACGCACTTGGTCTGTAGGCTGATTTCATTGGCTCTCTATTTTTACTATAGTGCTCTTGCATTCTAACCTTGATGGGTTACCTAGAACTTATAGTCATCAACATAATCTATACGTGTTGGACGAGTCTCTTCACTCACCGTATACACGTACCTCAATGAAATGCCCGCTCCAAACCTAGACCAAAAACACGTACTTGGTCTGTAGGCTGATTTCATTGGCTCTCTATTTTTACTATAGTGCTCTTGCATTCTAACATTGATGGGTTACCTAGAACTTATAGTCATAATCTATACGTGTTGGACGAGTCTTTTCACTCACCGTATACACGTACCTCAATGAAATGCCCGCTCCAAACCTAGACCAAAGACACGTACTTGGTCTGTAGGCTAATTTCATTGGCTCTCTATTTTTTACTATAGTGCTCTTGCCTTCTAAACTTGATGGGTTACATTTTGACCCCATCCTACACCACTGATTTCAGTTTGACTGAATTTCCACATTGGGCATTGATGCATTAGGAATAAAACACACAAGACAGGGTTTTTTGGTGAGATCTCATTTTTTATTCAGTGAACAACAACAACGTGAGAACAACCACGTGAAAACTCAAGCCCAGAACAAGGGGCTTGTAATTAACTGAAGCCCAGAACAAGGGGCTTGTACATTGAAGCCCAGAACAAGGGGCTTGTACATTGAAGCCCAGAACCAGGGGCTTGTCATTAACTTAAGCCCAGAACGGGGCTTGTACATTGAAATGATGGGCGGCCCAGTCATAGACGAGTACATCGCGGTCCTCGGCCTGGGGGTACTCGTCAAACATCTGTACGATGGTAGATAAGGATCTTCCCCGGCATCGATGGTACAGGTAAAACAAGCAATATTGTCCGCACACGCCACTGGTCAGGCTTTGCAACGTTTGACTGTTCCAACACCACGTCTCTGTGCCTTGATCCATGAAGTCTGTTAAATCGGGAGGGAGGGGTGGCAGGCCGTACGGGTCAAAGTATTCCCCCTGCTGTTCTGTCAAGTACACGGCCACCCAGTGTTCACCGGGCCGATCCATCGGATCCGTGTTGAGAACGTAAGCAGCCGGATACATACGGTCTAATGGAAACACATCTCGGGCGAACACCCCTTGAAAGACCCTACGTGTCTCTGGGTCATTCTCCAGCACGGTGGTTATCTGCTCTGTATCCATGTTAGGTGGAGAAGTCACATAGGACGTTGCGCGCCTTGTCCACTTGAATGATGTTGTCAAACTCGGCGTAGCAGATCACATTGACGGTGGTCGCCAGGGCTCGTGCAAAGTGGATTTCCAACCGTAAATTGCCTTGCTTGGCGAGGGCCAGCTGATGGTCGTTCTCTAAGGTGGGGGTCAGATCGAAACAGAACAACGTGTATCCGTTCGCGTAGTTCTCCCGACTGATCATATTCCCTTCGTCCTGGTTGATTTGACCGGTGGCTGCAAACAGGCTCTGATAGGCTCGAATGAAATTCCTCCGCCCAAAGTTCGGTGTTAAGGCCGTGGCTGGCACCTGTTGTCCATCCACATGCAGGTCCACAAAATTGATGCCGAAATGTTGAAAGTCAAACGGATTCTCTGGGTAGGCTCCGCTGAAACTGGTATTTTCCACACAGGCCAGGATCAATCGCTTGGGTAGTTCCCCCAGGAACAGGTTTTCTTGTTGGCGCCCATATTTCCAGCAGGCACAGAGAACACTTTGGTTTGTACACGTCGGATAGGGTACTGGGCTGGTTTTGTTTCCAAGACTTTCATGTGTCCCAATTGAACGGCTGGATTCGGTTTCACTTTTCGGACATACAGGACTGCGTCTTGGATGACAATCTTATAGTCAGCTACATGCCCCTCTACGTTAGTGGGCATCAAGGCGAAGGTCGGAGGCGCCCGTATCAGTCGGATTTTGATGGGGATCTTGTTCAAGAGGTACCGGTCTTGCATGAACATGTCTGCGTGCAGTCGACCCATCATATCCACCGAGGCACTGTTCGCAGTGAAAGCCTGCCGTTTGTTATATCCCCATTGTCCACCGTGTCCATGTGCTCGGGCGTGTCCTTGTAGACTAAAGCGGTTGTCAGCTGAGATTTTTTAGCCTCTCGGCCATACGACAACAGTGTCTCGATGTAGGCTCGATAGGGGTACGTGTTGGTGGAGTCACTGATGAGTTTGTCGCTGAGAAAAATATCCACCTGCTGGAACATCGAGTGCAGCCAGAGATTCGTCGGGCCCACCGTTGCTTGGTCAGCGATTCTGGTGCCAGCTCCATTGACCACCTTGGCTTTCACATACAAGTAGGTATGGGCTAAATCCACAGAGGCCGTATCCGCATTACTGATGGTGAACTCGATGGGCCCGGTTTCGTTGATGCTGGAGAGCGGGAGATGCTCCACCCATAATCCTTGTTCGACACTGGTTTGTGTGGGCGGCACGGTCCGCAAATCAAATTCACTGTTGGTGGAGGGGCAGGACTCGGCGTGGATTAAGGCCATGTTTTAAGAAAAGATATCCCGGGTCTTCTTGGATGTGCGTCGTCGCTGGGTCGGTCGTCGACTGGTACGTGATCTCGGTGGGGCAGCTCTTTTATTCCCTACGGTGCGTTGTGCTTTGGCCACCAAGACGCCTCCCGCTTCTTTGCCCCGCCGTTTCAAGGATTCTTTGGGTGCCGTACCCCCCAACACATCACCGGCCACTTGCAGTCCACTGCGTACCGCTTGTTTGCCGATTGCTTTCACCCCACGCGTCACCAAGGGCAGGAACGTTTTCACAATGCTGCCGAGTATGTGCCCCAGACCATGTCCTCGTTGCATGCGTGCACCGCTAAAGACCGGAAAGCCACCCCCGGCCTGTTGGGCATAATAGTCGGCATAGCTGCGTGCATCGCACTCGCAAGGTACTTTCATTATGCAAAGTGGGGAGCACGTGCTTGTCGAAAATGAAGTGTCAGCACCACTTTTCCTCGTTCGAATGCCACCGGACGTCCCGTGTCATCTCTTATATCCACCGTGATCGTGTTGATGTCAGTTTGTCGTACGGGCAAGTAGGGCATGTGGGTGAAACTGTGGGTGACTTGACCTCCATACGTCTTTTTAATGGGGACCACCCGTAACAGAGGTGTGTTGATATCGCCCACGATGTGGTTGTCCACCACGTCCGAGTAGACGTAGAGTCCGTACATACCCGACTTCATATCCATCGGCATCTCGGCATGGTGTTGGGTGGGACCAGCGAACGTCTGTAGATCGAAACCCAGCATTTGCTGTAGTGTAGGACTGAGTTTCACATTCACGGTATCGGTGACGGTAAGCTGTGCCTTGTCGTTGTGTACCTTGACATCGAAGAACACGTTTCTCTTGAAGCGCAAGGCTATCAGGCGTGTTGCACTATCCGTCACCCCCCGTAGCGCCTTATCATGCATCAGTCTTGACAGCCCACCCATGAACTCTTTGGGGGTATCGTATTGGCCTTCGGGCAGGGTGAGTCGGGTGTTTTGGCCTTCGTAGGTGACCTCGTACCACACTTCATTGGCTCGCACGTTGTACCACGAGTAAGGGTATTGGATATCCACGAGGGCACATTCCCACCGGCCAGGTAAATGTAACGGTTGCGGTAACTGGGTGACGTACTTGGCCACGGTCTTGTCAGGAAACACATCCAGCGAACTGTTACTGGGTAGGGTCAGGTAAAACATGGCGACTGAGCTGTCCTGCTGCTGCTGTTGGTTTTAATAGGTCTTCCAGGCCTTGGGCGGTTGTGTCCGGCGTCGTGTTCGTCGCGTTGACTTGCTACGTGTCACGGCTCTGGAGATGTGAGGTGTCCTGATCGAGGGTGGTTTTTTAAAGGCCTGAAAAGAAGGTGCCCGTTGTGATGGTGGTGGAGTTTTGGGGGGTGACTCCGGTTCCCAGTCGGCTTCCCAAGAAGGTTGTGGTGAGAGTCGTGGTGCACGACTCGGCGATTGCTGGGTTTGCTGCATAAAGGCCCAGCGGTGGGGGTTCCCCACCAATTCCTGTGGTACATGCATGTCTCTCAAGCCTTGAGCGAAGACCTCCCATCCTCGAGGATCGGTGTGCGATCTGCGTTGACGCATCAGATCATTCACTAAATCCGTCATGTGGGTGCCGGGGACCACCTGATTCTGTACCAGGAGTTCGCCTTTATCATTCCAAGTCATATTAGGATTCTGTTTCATCCGTTGTAATACCAGGCCAGCTTGTTTCTTGAACGAGGCAGGTACACTCTTCAGCACTTCGTCTTCCACCCACTGTGGGGCTGTGGGGGCTACCTCACCCGGCTGTTGGAACGGTGCTGAGGTCAGCGGTGTGTCACGTGGTGGTGGTGGTGGTGGTGGTGGTGGTGGTGGTGCTGTTGCTGGGGTAGACAGGGTTTTGTATTGGTCCACGAACGTCATGTACCGTTGAAGCGTCTCATTGTACCGTTGTACTTTCTCACTGTCGCTTAACCCCGGTCTCTGTAAGATCTGTTGCATCTCTCCATCGAGGCTGTTTATGGTCTTCACCGTAGGTGGGACAGGGTAGGGTGATTTGAGGTTTTGCAGGAACCGTGGTTCGACGAGGACCATTTTTTTCGTGTGGTTCATTGTCGGCCGAAGAGTCCACCCAATACTGGACCCAACACGGAAGCGGCCAACGGTGCTAAGATGGCCCCGAGAAAGCCGCCTTTCTGTAACACCTTTTTCTTTTGTGTTTGAGGGACCTGCTTGTGGACTAGGGTTCGGAGACCTGTCTTATGCTTGGCCAACTTGGTCTTCTGAGCCGGAGTCAGTGGTACGTTGCCTTTTAACAGGTTGTACCCGATCTCGCACAGACAGCGTACAAGGTCAGGGTCCGCACCGCGTACAATGGTTCGGACTAACTCGGGTGGGGCCGTCTTCAATACACGGAGCGTGGGAGCGTGCTTCCGTACTCGCGCAGACATGGAAACACATCTCGGGCGAACACCCCTTGAAAGACCCTACGTGTCTCTGGGTCATTCTCCAGCACGGTGGTTATCTGGTCTGTATCCATGTTAGGTGGAGAAGTCACACAGGACGTTGCGCGCCTTGTCCACTTGAATGATGTTGTCAGACTCGGCGTAGCAGATCACATTGACGGTGGTCGCCAGGGCTCGTGCAAAGTGGATTTCCAACCGTAAATTGCCTTGCTTGGCCAGGGCCAGCTGATGGTCGTTCTCTAAGGTGGGGATCGAAACAGAACAACGTGTATCCGTTCGCGTAGTGCTCCCGACTGATGAAATTCCCTTCGTCCTGGTTGATTTGACCGGTGGCTGTAAACAGGCTCTGATAGGCTCGAATGAAATTCCTCCGCCCAAAGTTCGGTGTTAAGGCCGTGGCTGGCACCTGCTGTCCATCCACATGCAGGGCCACAAAATTGATGCCGAAATGTTGAAAGTCAAACGGATTCTCTGGGTAGGCTCCGCTGAAACTGGTATTTTCCACACAGGCCAGGATCAATCGCTTGGGTAGTTCCCCAGGAACAGGTTTTCTTTGTTGGCGCCCATATTTCCAGCAGACACAGAGAACACTTTGGTTTGCACACGTCGGATAGGGTACTGGGCTGGTTTTGTTTCCAAGGCTTTCATGTGTCCCAATTGAACGGCTGGATTCGGTTTCACTTTTCGGACATACAGGACTGCGTCTTGGATGACAATCTTATAGTCCGCTACATGCCCCTCTACGTTAGTGGGCATCAAGGCGAAGGTCGGAGGCGCCCGTATCAGTCGGATTTTAATGGGGATCTTGTTCAAGAGGTACCGGTCTTGCATGAACATGTCTGCATGCAGTCGACCCATCATATCCACCGAGGCACTGTTCGCAGTGAAAGCCTTCCGTTTGTTATATCCCCCATTGTCCGCCGTGTCCATGTGCTCGGCTGTGTCCCTGCAGAATAAAGCGGTTGTCAGCTGAGATTTTTTAGCCTCTCGGCCATACGACAACAGTGTCTCGATGTAGGCTCGATAGGGGTACGTGTTGGTGGAGTCACTGATGAGTTTGTCGATGAGAAAAATATCCACCTGCTGAAACATCGAGTGCAGCCAGAGATTCGTCGGGCCCACCGTTGCTTGGTCAGCGATTCTGGTGCCAGCTCCATTGACCACCTTGGCTTTCACATACAAGTAGGTATGGGCTAAATCCACATAGGCCGTATCCGCATTACTGATGGTGAACTCGATGGGCCCGGTTTTGTTGATGCTGGAGAGCGGGAGATGCTCCACCCATAATCCTTGTTCGACACTGGTTTGTGTGGGCGGCACGGTCCACAAATCAAATTCACTGTTGGTGGAGGGGCAGGACTCGGCGTGGATTAAGGCCATGTTTTAAGAAAAGATATCCCGGGTCTTCTTTGATGTGCGTCGTCGCTGGGTCGGTCGTCGACTGGTGCGTGGTCTCGGTGGGGCAGCTCTTTTATTCCCTACGGTGCGTTGTGCTTTGGCCACCAAGACGCCTGCCGCTTCTTTGCCCCGCCGTTTCAAGGATTCTTTGGGTGCCGTACCCCCCAACACATCACCGGCCACTTGCAGTCCACTGCGTACCGCTTGTTTGCCGATTGCTTTCACCCCACGCGTCACCAAGGGCAGGAACGTTTTCACAATGCTGCCGAGTATGTTCCCCAGACCATGTCCTCGTTGCATGCGTGCACCGCTAAAGACCGGAAAGCCACCCCGGCCTGTTGGGCATAATAGTCGGCATAGCTGCGTGCATCGCACTCGTAAGGTACTTTCATTATGCAAAGTGGGGAGCACGTGCTTGTCGAAAATGAAGTGTCAGCACCACTTTTCCTCGTTCGAATGCCACCGGTCGTCCGTGTCATCTCTTATATCCACCGTGATCGTGTTGATGTCAGTTTGTCGTACGGGCAAGTAGAGCATGTGGGTGAAACTGTGGGTGACTTGACCTCCATACGTCTTTTTAATGGGGACCACCCGTAACAGAGGTGTGTTGATATCGCCCACGATGTGGTTGTCCACCACGTCCGAGTAGACGTAGAGTCCGTACATACCTGACTTCATATCCATCGGGATCTCGCCTTGGTGGGCGGTGGGACCAGCGAACGTCTGTAGATCGAAACCCAGCATTTGCTGTAGGATAGGACTCAGTACGACACTCGCGTTGGCGGTGACGGTAAGCTGTGCCTTGTCGTTGTGTGCGTTGTAATCGAAGTCCACGTGATTCTTGAAGGGATAGGCTTTGATGGGTTTTGAAGTATTCGTCACCCCCGTAGCGCCTTATAATGCAACAGTCTTGACAGCCCACCCATGAACTCTTTGGGGGTATCGTATTGGCCTTCGGGCAGGGTGAGTCGGGTGTTTTTGTCTTCGTAGGTCACCTCGTACCACACTTCATTGGCTCGCACGTTGTACCACGAGTAAGGGTATTGGATATCCACGAGGCCACATTCCCAGCGTCCAGGTAAATGTAACGGTTGCGGTAACTGGGTGACGTACTTGGCCACGGTGTTGTCAGGAAACACATCCAGCGAACTGTTACTGGGTAGGGTCAGGTAAAACATGGCGACTGAGCTGTCCTGTTGCTGCTGTTGGTTTTAATAGCTGTTCCAGGCCTTGGGCGGTTGTGTCCGGCGTCGTGTTCGTCGCGTTGACTTGCTACGTGTCACGGCTCTGGAGATGTGGGGTGTCCTGATCGAGGGTGGTTTTTTAAAGGTCTGAAAAGAAGGTGCCCGTTGTGATGGTGGTGGAGTTTTGGGGGTGACTCCGGTTCCCAGTCGGCTTCCCAAGAAGGTTGTGGTGAGAGTCGTGGTGCACGACTCGGCGATTGCTGGGTTTGCTGCATAAAGGCCCAGCGGTGGGGGTTCCCCACCAATTCCTGTGGTACATGCATGTCTTTCAAGCCTTGAGCGAAGACCTCCCATCCTCGAGGATCGGTGTGCGATCTGCGTTGACGCATCAGATCATTCACTAAATCCGTCATGTGGGTGCCGGGGACCACCTGATTCTGTACCAGGAGTTCGCCTTTATCATTCCAAGTCATGTTAGGATTCTGTTTCATCCGTTGTAATACCAGGCCAGCTTGTTTCTTGAACGAGGCAGGTACACTCTTCAGCACTTCGTCTTCCACCCACTGTGGGGCTGTGGGGGCCACCTCACCCGGCTGTTGGAACGGTGCTGAGGTCAGCGGTCTGTCACGTGGTGGTGGTGGTGGTGGTGGTGGTGGTGGTGCTGTTGCTGGGGTAGACAGGGTTTTGTATTGGTCCATGAACGTCATGTACCGTTGAAGCGTCTCATTGTACCGTTGTACTTTCTCACTGTCGCTTAACCCCGGTCTCTGTAAGATCTGTTGCATCTCTCCATCGAGGCTGTTTATGGTCTTCACCGTAGGTGGGACAGGGTAGGGTGATTGGAGGTTTTGCAGGAACCGTGGTTCGACGAGGACCATTTTTTTCGTGTGGTTCATTGTCGGCCGAAGAGTCCACCCAATACTGGACCCAACACGGAAGCGGCCAACGGTGCTAAGATGGCCCCGAGAAAGCCGCCTTTCTGTAACACCTTTTTCTTTTGTGTTTGAGGGACCCGCTTGTGGACTAGGGTTCGGAGACCTGTCTTATGCTTGGCCAACTTGGTCTTCTGAGCCGGAGTCAGTGGTACGTTGCCTTTTAACAGGTTGTACCCGATCTCGCACAGACAGCGTACAAGGTCAGGGTCCGCACCGCGTACAATGGTTCGGACCAACTCGGGTGGGGCTGTCTTCAATACACGGAGCGTGGGAGCGTGCTTCCGTACTCGCGCAGACATCATGTACAACTAATGCTAGAACCCACAACTCTGCCCTTTTTATCCACCTCACAGACAAAGTCAACCCTGCTGTGGTATTCATTCTTTTTATTATTCCCCATCATCAAACACACAGACCCCAGCTGGGGGCGCCACTGTGGATGTGTTTACATTATTTTTGCATGTACACGTGGTGGGTCTCTCCGGGAAAGATGCCGGTCCGTAGTCGAAGGTGGTCGGGGGTGGCTTGCTTGAGGTCGAAGAGCATATACCCGTGCTGAGGGGTTGTGGCATCTTTGAAGGCTTCCAACGCAAACGGTGTGCGGCCGGGATACATCTGTCTCGCCAGGTGCAGCAGTTGAGTGGTATCTCTCGGGTTTTTGAAGACCACCAGGTAGTGGGCATTTAAGCTGATATTCCGATGTTCTTTGTTTTTACTGAACAGATTCTGCACAATGTAGATGATGCTGAGCCGTCGATGATGGCTGCCTTTGGTAAAGAGTTGGGTGACCCGTGCATCCGTCTCCGCCATGAGATCATCCAGAACCACCAAGGTGTCGGGTTCCAAATCGGCCAGGTTGGGTAGGCCTTCCACGAACGTGATGTGGGGCATTGCTGCATACGCTTCCTGCCATTCTCCGTAACACCACACGACTCGGGCAATGGGTGGAGGGATCATGCTGTCGGCGTGTTGAAGGAGCTTCCTGACGAAGTGCGTTTTGCCGGAGCCCGTCGGTCCTGCGATGACGCAGGTGAAGGGATGCTGCCACCGAGGGTCCATGGTTCGAGGTGTATCCGTTGTCGTGGTAACCTGCTCTTGTAAATTTCGTACGAGTGAACTGGAGTGGTGGTGGGTACAACGTCGGTCGTCGTTGTCTGTTCACGTTCAGGGATGGTGCTGGGGGTGAGTACAACGTGGGTGGTCGGTTCACTGTGAGGGATGAAATCCGGTGGGTCTTGAGACGTAGTAGGTGTACTTGGTGTAAGTGTAGAGCTCGACGTGGCTTGTACGCGGGGTGTGGTGGTGGTGACTGGGCTCGATACGACTGGTGCTCTCTGTAGACCCGTTTCACTGATGGCTGGTGTTCTCAGTTGGTTAAGTAACGTACTGACATAGGCTACGTCGTAAAACACACCTCCGTACAACACACTCAGCAGGGTTAGCAATAGCACCCCAAAGACCACTTGCGCTTTGCGCGTTTTGCGAGACGCTGTCTTCGGAGGCAGCTGCTGTTGGTCCATAGCACTGTGGTCGGACGTGGAATGAAGGAGGACGGCAGTGGTGTCTGGCTTTATAGTCGTTTCACCTGGTTGGCAGCGACCCAGGAATTGAAGGAACTGGGCCAGCCTTGCCATTTTACGAAATGAAACAGTTTGCCACGTCGACGTTCCGTTTTCAAAATCTGCTCCACCGTGTAGTAGTCTTGCTGTGTTTTTACAACAGGCTGTAATTCCGTGTCGTAAAACGTCCCCAGCAACGTTTCCCCTTGGAGATCTTCCAGTTCATAGACTCGCCGCTGTCGGGGTAGGCGCCGTTTAATCAGGAAGTGCTCATCGCTCCAGTTGGGCAAGTAACTTTTCTCGAACTTGCCCTTGACTTTACTGATCCGTACAGGGTCCCCGACCTTGTACACCGCCTTCGTCGTTCGCTGCGATGGCCTGGGGTACAAGACACGCCGGACTTGGGCTTCATTGCGTTGGGTCACGGTAATGGGGGCTCTCTCTATACTTCGATGATAGGCTCGATTGTAACCCTCACCAGTTTCGGGAGAACATCGATGTACCGCCTTGTATTCTTATAGGTGAAATATTTATACATGCGGCCTTTGAATGTCCTGTTGAACCTCTCCACCACGGAAGCCTTGGTCTCGTTGTACGGATGGAAGAAAAACACCTTCTGTTTCTTGAGAAAGGTTTGGAACGGTCTGTTGAGGAATTCCGTGCCTTCGTCGGTTTGCAAATACAAAGGTTTGCGCCCGGTCTTGAAGATGTCTTTGAACGCCGCTATGAGATTTGCCCCCGTTTTCGTCCGGATGGGTACCACCCACGCATACTTGGATAGGATATCGATGCACGTCAAGATATACCGATTCTCATCGTTGTGTTTGGCAAAGGCGCTCATATCCACCAAATCCGCTTGCCACTGGGCATCCATTCCTCCCACGATGACCCGGTTCCGTAGAAAATGGCGACGGACAGATCGATGTAAGGTATAGGTGTCTTGTCTTCTTAACCAATCTCGGACTTGGGCACGTTGTACCCCCTGGGGTTTGGCCGCTCGATAGAGAGCCGACAATGCACTATAGGCCGCCGGACTGTCGGGACTGTAGTATAAGTTATCCAACACCTTCTCCCAGCGCTTCATGGTGACAAAATGATGATGGACCCTGGCTCTATCGTTTATTTATAACGGGTATATCTTGGGCCGGAGTTTCTTTCTGATTTTCTTCGTGGACTTCCACAGTGGCCATGGTCAATGACCAGTCCAACTCGTCTGATGACCGCTTGATAAGCACTTCATCCACATCCACCACGGCATCTTCCAATGCAGACCATAGATCAGGGTGAAGGGTAAAATGCACTGTACCTCCATCTAGCCGAGCCAATTGAGCAAAGAAAGGGCCGCGTCGGATGTACACATCGTGACACAAGTGGATGAGGTCGCCGTCCAGTTCACCAGACAACACCCGTTTGAATTTGGTCCAGCCCTCCCGGGACAGACGAATGTGAGCCGGGCACGGTTGTGTAGGGTCCGTGTCTCCACCACCTCCTCCATGATATCGACCTTATCCGCATACACGTGCAGGAAAACCTCGGGGGTCAAGCTGAAATACGCCAGTACTATATGCTCCGTCATGGTCAGTACGTGAATGGTACCAGATTTCACTGTCTCTCGTATTTATAGGGAGAACCCCGTGAGATCAAAGGATCAGGTGGTCACGTCATTGGGCTGACTGAGTCTAGCGGGGTAATCAATGGCATCGTCGTCGGGTTCATGTAGTTGTTCATGGGGTTCAGCCAGGGCGTCCTCCATAGCACGAGCCCATGCCAATTGGTCGGGTGATCGGTCGTCCGGTGTAAACAACTGGTCCACAATAGGCACTATTTTCTCCAAGGCTGACCACACAGAGGAAGTTAGGCTGATACTTCGCGTAGGCTCTTGGTACCGGCCCAGGCGTATGTGGACGGGCGGTACGGAATATACGTAGATGGCGTTGTCCAGGTGGATGAGGTCTCCGTCCAACTCACCGCTCAACACCCGTTTAAACTTAGTCCACCCATCACGCTGTAGTGTCACCGGATTCGATAGCCTCTCAGCGGGCGTCCAGTAAATAGCTTGATCGTCTTTCACCAGGGTGACTTTATCTTGATAAATGTATAACCTCACACTGGGTGTAAGAGGCAGGATGGCTCGTAGGTACATTGACATGCTTGCTGTAAATGTCGAACGGTGAATGACACACACTCTGTCTCACCCCTCGTATTTATAGTGTCAATACCACAGCGCCAGGGTGAATAGGGCACAGACTAGTATGAGGCCAACCAGCCGGCGCTGGTTCCGGCGTGAGCGCTCCTGGTCCATAGCGCGAGCATCAAGGATGGCTGTCATAGTCCAGTAGTGGTGAGTGATGGCACGCCTCTCCATCGAGTGCACTCTGTGGAGGACCGCTTCTGTGAACTCGTTCAGGATCTGGCGTCGTCCCTCGTTGTCGTCGCCATCTGCAAACATGGACCGGACCACTGCTCGGTAACCCGTGAATGAATTCACCACGGTGGCATACTGTAAAATGCGAGTCGCATGGGGCTGGATCTCCGCCATGGCTCTGTAGAAATGAAGGTGTGGGATCCAGAGGGACATGTTTTATAGACCAGATGTAGCTCTACGGGTGTAGTCCGTGATACGTACTATTCTGATGGGTTAGTGCAAAAAAAGGGAGCAACAACAACAACAACAACAACACAGATTACAGATCAATCCTTTTTCCAGGTCACGCCCGATTCACGCAGACCGGAAGTGACGTCATACACCTGCGCACAACCGTGATGGAAAAAAATGGATATGACCTTGAACTGATCACGTGACCTCCCGCTTCATGGTGTGTTATACCCACCTAGGAAAAAAACAGCCCCAGATCATCTGGACTAAACTCTTTTATCAGGTAAGCTAGACTTTAGTACTATACTTGCGTTGAAACCCATGCAGACAACCTATTCAAATTTCAATGCATTGGCAACATAGCGTCGCACGAAATATACGCGCCCTGTTGACCAGGATTTTTTTATACTCCCACAACAACAGACAATTTGAAGACAATTTTCTAGCGGGGTGTTTTCTTGAACATAATTGCTGTAATATACTCTTCTTTTTGTGGACGCTAAATATAGGGGAGAAAATGGCAACATTGTGACCAAACCATAACAGTTGACAGCTGTAAAAATAGATACCGTGGCATAAATTAGAGAGAGCATTTCAGTACACCTCAAAAAATGAAACCTGGACGGGTATCCTTCATCTCGAGGGGACGCAAGTTCGATTCTTGCTTTCATTATGTGAGTATGTGTTGGACATGTGATCTTTAAATTTTATTATCATCAATACACCTAAACGGTATAGTTCAACCCCACCCCAGCCCATTAGATGTCCCTTCATGAATGCTTCAATTTGATACCTCACTCGACCTCATTGGTCCATTAGGGGCTCTCCTAGCTCCAAAAAGGCTATTTTCATACCCTTTTGGCCGCCGCGCATGCGCAGAATCGCCCTAATTCAACCCCACACCCAGCCCATCAAATGCCCCTTCACCTCACCTTCAATTTGATACCTCACTCGACCCCATTGGTCCATTAGGGGCGCTCCTAGCTCCAAAAAGGCTATTTTCACACCCTTTGGCCGCCGCGCATGCGCAGAATGCCGATAGTTCAACCCCACATCCAGCCCATTAGATGCTCCTTCACCTCACCTTCAATTTGATACTTCACTCGACCCCACTGGACCAGTAGTCAATCCCCTAGCTCCAACACGGCTATTTTCATACCCTTTGGCCGCCGCGCATGCGCAGAATCACCCTAATTCAACCCCACACCCAGTCCATCAGATGCCCCTTCATGAATGCTTCACATTGATACCTCACTCGACCCCACTGGACCAGTAGTCAATCTCCTAGCTCCAAAAAGGCTATTTTCATACCCTTCGGCCACCGCGCATGCGCACAATGCCGATAGTTCAATCCCACACCCAGCCCATTAGATGCCCCCTCACCTAAGCTTCACTTTGATACCTCACTCGACCCCATCGGACCAGTAGTCAATCCCCTAGCTCCAAAAAGGCTATTTTCATACCCTTCGGCCACCGCGCATGCGCACAATGCCGATATTTCAATCCCACACCCAGCCCATTAGATGCCCCCTCACCTAAGCTTCACTTTGATACCTCACTCGACCCCATCGGACCATTTTATCTAGGGACTACTTTTTCTCCGCGGAAGCTTTTTCCCGAGACCGAATCACCGCCAGACATGACTGCATCACCGCGGATGAATACATTCTTGCACTCACTCACACCATCCACACCTCCCACCACACGACACAAAAACTGGCCGCCATCTTGTACCCACCTCCCACCACACGACACAAAAACTGGCCGCCATCTTGTACCCACCTCCCACCACACGATTACACGACACAAAAACTGGCCGCCATCTTGTACCCACCTCCCACCACACGACACAAAAACTGACCGCCATCTTGTACCCACCTCCCACCACACACGACACAAAAACTGGCCGCCATCTTGTACCCACCTCCCACCACACACGACACAAAAACTGGCCGCCATCTTGTACCCACCTCCCACCACACACACACACGCATGCGCACACCACCAATTGTGACGTCACAAAAGGTTCTGCGCATGCGCAGTGAGGCGCTATTACGCGAATTTGCTCGCTACATACTACTCAGGATGTGTGGCTACTCTAATGTCTGACATTAATATGTCTACATTCCACATGTAGGCGTACATTATTGAGATGT
>JAVTVY010047642.1:0-24580 GCA_036873755.1 Hanleya hanleyi | reverse complement strand
GACATAGCAGAAGATCGTCCTCGAGACCATGTACAAAGTCTGACAACGCAGGAATGGTGTACGACGTTGAGCGCACGGACCTAAACGAACAGACTCATTTTGGCGATAAATTCAGGAATGGGCCGAAAAGAAATGCAAGACCGATCCGCTGTCCAGGTCATAGAAGATCTTTCAAGAGCATGAAGTATAGACAGACTGGACGCCAAAGCAAACGCCGCCACGACGGCCGTCTTATAAGACACAGTTTTATAGACGCGGACTCTAAGGGTTCAAAAGGTGGTATAATCAGAGCACACAGAACCACCCCGATTACAACACATATAAGGGTCACATGACTTCACAGAATAGTCTTCTGGTTAACCTATTCTAAAGTACATACCAAGAATCTAACGATTCGTGATATGTGTTGTATCTCAGGACGCTTTTATTGTACCTGTTCATGTGGCAACTTGTCCCATTTCGGTAACAGTTGCCGAGTACAACGCGACTGTAATGCGAAGGCGTGAATAAGAGCAGAGATATTATCGTTAAGGCTAATGTCGGAACCCAAGGTAAGACGTAACACCCTATTCAATTCATGCCAGAGCAGATCGACAGCCTTCCATGGTGCTAATATGAAACTCCCTATCCTGGTGAAGGTGAAGGATGAAGTCAATTACGAGGGGAATAGAGTCGGGAACGATCACGTCCTCGGCACCAGGACAAATATAGGAACGTAGTGAGTAAGCTCCTACATATAATAAACAACCTTAAGGTTGATGACAGAACTGTCCCACAAGTACACCACGAAGACATTGTGTTGATCAAGCACAATCCTAAGGTAACTGGATCTCAACATAATGTTAGTGTGATAAAGTCAACATGGCTCTGTGTTAACACTGTGCTGAATTCAATTAAAGGCGACTAGTCCGTCATTCACAATCCCGCCGTTGTCCTCAGAGAATATCCATGTCCATAATCCAAAGACCTATTCCATATAACAGTATTTAACCAAATACTGCTGATTCCAATACAATTTTGATATTCTGAACTCCAGACTGGAAACAGCAAGGTCTGGACAGAACTCTCTTCGTAGAGTAAAGACGAACCTAAGTAAATCACATTGTGAAAAACCCGAGAATTGATACAAGTGGAAAGTTGACGCCAAACGAACGGACTTCCCCTCCCACCGGCGATCGACGATGGAGAATCAAAGGAAGTGCCGATGAATGGATATAAAATATGCAACTCGCAAATGAAGAAATGACGTGACAAACGGCGTTATTGCACAGGCGTATGAGAGACACATGACGGTGTAATGAACATGTCGTCAAGGTGTAATAGGAAAGCGTAATGTGAAAATGCGAGAAACGTTGTATATGATAAACAACGTAGTGATTTCCTCATTCACAACAACTTAATGTATATACATGCTCATCATAGAGCAGGATACAACTTATAAAAGCACACGACGTAACAGAAGGGCGTTGCAAACAGTAACCCCGAAGTCGATTATAATAATTTTCCTTCTCTTTAAACGCAGTAGAGATGAACATATTAAATGTTTGTAGCATTAATCACCAAATGTAAGCTCAATGAGATAAATGGGATTATGGATCTTTGTGTCAGTGAACATGAATAATGTATCAATGAACATGGTTACATTATGACCTCTCCCGATGTAATTTGTCTCCTGTACATGAGATTCAGTACTGGAGTTTTAAATGGAGAGAATATAAAACATTTACAACAATGTTACTATTAATAACCAAATAGTCACACAACCGACATCCAGAACAAAGATTTTCCAGGTAACCAAGAAAGATCCTTAAAGAATTTTAAATTCCCGAAGAGAGGAAATACATTTAAGACTCTCGCCGGCAGGAAAGTGAGGTTATTCAAAATTTATAATTTGAAATGACCTAGCACGAACAATTTGTCGAGAAGAACACTGTACCGGTAATACATACCTGGTAGAAAGAAACCATAGAAGACTTCAAGACTCACGTGTCACTAGGCTTGATCCTTGGCCGGCCAAAACCTTCCCACTCACGCTAGTAATTTTAAATTTTCTCATATGGAAGAAATTAAAATTAGTGCATAACTCCATCTGAATTATAAGCGTAATACAGTATACAGATGGAACCAACATGGTGTGAAATAAAACAAGCAATGTAATAATCAGACAATTGTGTTTCAAGAAAATCACACTTTCACATAGTGGGTGAATAGGTTTACTCACTCACGTAAACCAGCATAAGTGGGTGAATAGGTTTACTCACTCACGTAAACCAGCACGTGATCTCATTGTTGTTCGACACACCCTTAATTACATAAAGAGATCAGTAAAGAAGCTCATTAAGATGCGACACAGGGTCGAAGTAAAAAGGGTTGAGTTGTGGTTACGTAACACAAACGTAACAATCAGGCTTCATATTCATCAGTATGAAAGACATAAAACCTCTGTCAGGACTCTCTTGAATACAGGATATCAAATATCCCGAAATATATAACAAGAGATTACATTTTGGTAGGACCAAGGTGAACCAACCAAAACTGCAAGTCCGAACAGACACAACAACAACAACATGAAAATTTGACGGCTGCAAACCAAGTATCAGATCTCTCCGGCGGGAAGAAACGAAAAACCCCCGCCGATGAGGATACTATTTACAACCCTACTTGAGATATACACAAACTCAATGCATAAAAATTCATGAATCAACGAAACCAAACCTGATCGTTTATTGTAGAGATCACCATCGGCCTTCAAATCTCAGCACTAAAAGGCAGACTTACAGAAATGCCGGGGACTAAGTACGAATCTGTCACCACTTGAGCAATAAAAACGAGGTCGCGAGAGCCCGTAAAAACCCACACCAAACACAGCGGGTCGAACTCATTGTTCGTGTGAAGACGTGATATTGAATACACATTGTCTCCATCACGCCGGACTGTGTTATCAGATAAGCCCGAGATTAATATTGACTTTAGAAAATATATCGGGTAATAATTTCAAGATATAAGAATTTTGAAAACTCCGACAAGAGCCAATTTATTTCGCGACGTACGTCCGAAGACAATAAACACATGGCAGATGGAAAAACAGACCATGTGAAGTCTACAAATTTGCCCAAACAAAATTTTGACAAGACAGAAATGTGAAAGAAAAATTATCCCCAAAATATTAATTTAATCACCATCGAACCATTGACAAAAATGACATAGGTGAGACAACATACGGCGAGGAAGTATTCCTTCGTCTGACATTTAATACGAGGATTATTCGAAGTAGACGGCATATCCGGCAGCAACGCTAAAAGCGCATCCAAATTATCCGAAAAACCATCATTGACGTATGTTCCTAACTTTACACTGAAGAAAAAGGAATCACAGATGAACTCGACGATACCGGTGTAGGAAAAACGTCGAGTCGAAGTACGAGAACGGCATACCGGAGAACGGGAGGGCCGAAAAATAGAACTAGAATTCCCGGTCTAATTCTCACCGATTTCGTAAGCAGTATGCACTATTTTAATAAGCAATAATCGTCGACAGATTGGATATTTAACGATGGAAAATGATTGAAATATCAAACATTTATAAACAATGTTTCTATCTGTTACCAAGTCAACCTGTCTCAATCCACCATTATATCAGTTTGACCTCATACCTGATAATAGTCTAGTTGAGAATATTTGATGAGATGAAAATAATGGTTTGTCTTTTAGATCATCACTTGTGACCATCCTCGTCAATGTGAATACTTTCAGTATATTTCCAATACAAATTAAACATTTATAAACAATGTTTCTATTTGTCACCCCAACTCAATCCTAATGAAGTCCCGTAACATGTCATTTCGCTATTATAGAATCGCTGATTAATCGATAAACGAAACCGCAAGAGCAATTTTGACACTCAATGGTAGGTCTGAATAACCCACCATAAAACGAGAAACGAATTTAGAACTGCGAACAGACAAGACACGTTTATTCCGTTTAGGTAACGGAGTGTGAAAACAAAAAGACAAAGGAGAGGTCGAGCATGATATGCGAACCCACTGCATTTCATTGTCCGACGAGAACAATGGATTGCTAAGGCACGACAGGTTAGAGAAGTCTTTGTCGAACAAAGGAACCGGTTTGACTGCATACATAGCCAAACCTAGACATGTAGGCTGTCTAACTAGACGTAGAACCGTCCCGCTAGTATATTTATAGAGGCGGGCGAGTTCTGATTACTAAGACAATGGGAAACATTTATATAATTGCAACGTAACTTCGATAGCATTCAGGTCAATTACAAGCAATTCCCAACAGACGTCTGTCGACTTCCGAAAGAAACGGGTCGCCAGACGCCTGCAAAGGTAAACCCGACTAGCCTGGGCGAAATTTCCCCACGCTAACGGGTCTCTAATATACACTCGGCGAACTTCGCCGATAACACAACTCTTTACAAGAAAACCAAACCGTGTGGGCGTCCAAACTGGACCACCATTTCACACACGAATTACATGCATTAGATATCGGAATGTCAGACATAACTAATGAAAGAATTTCCGACAATAATGAAAGAATTTCCGACAAGAAATAACACAATTCAAAACCGATAAGGATACAGCGGGTCGTTACAACAACAACCCAGGTTGTATAAACACTTCCTTCCTGATGTGTACTGGTCGAGGTACAACAGAGAATAGAGGATGAGTAATGGCTGATGCAGAGCCTTTATAGTAATCCTGCTGGAGTGGGATGGGAGAGTTCTCCTAGGGGCGGACAACTCTCCGCTAGGGGAGCTAACTTTTAGTTTTAACTTCCGTTTTCTACGTTGTATCATCTTCCTGACGGAGATTAATGGCATGAATTGAAACAGGTTTAAGATTTGGGCTACAAATTTTAAATATTGAAATAAGCAATGCGAAAATGTGTTTGAAACACTGACATGGCCAAAAATAATTTTGTAGGACTGTTTATTTATTTATTCATATAAAGTAATCAACAATCAACAGGACATCTGAGTAACCAAACAACCTGGAAATTCTAATAAATGACATTTGACTTGATAATGTGTAAAACTGGACGAAAGCATGTAGGCCTACATCCGCCCCCATCACAATTGAAAAGTACATAAATGGGGTACAACAACACGTATTGAAGCTTAGGCAACAAGACCAATTTATGTTTATATTGATATGTAAGAGGCATATGATGGAGTGTTGATGAACAATGGATGATACTAACCACAATTTGTCATATCATATAGATCAGCCCTTAGCTCGACAAATTAAGGCATCCCAAGTTCGGGTGTCAGGAACACACCACTGGTGCATTAGGCCTACCCGGAACTGGGCAAAGCTGTGTTGTAAGTGTATTTGTACTCTTTCACCAGAATCCACAGTGAAGCTGTGAACGTCATAATAAAAACATCATTGATAAACTGTTCATTATGGTGGGTGAGATGCAATTTGACAGGACAGGAAGCTCAGACTGTGAAACAGACAGTATGAAATAAAAGCCAGGACTTAAAAGAATCACAAATCAACTGTTATCAATTCATTCATATGTTATGTCAATTTTTTTCAAGTAAACATCTGAAATGGCTTGACTATTGAAGGTAGAGAGATGTTCACAAATATACCAGTACAGGAAATGACACAATGAGATTGTAAAAACACCCCCCTCTGGGTTTCTCACATTGAACTGTGCAAAGAGTCACCCAGCATGGTTAATCCCTTACACAATGGACCACTAAGACAAACTGGTCTATTCTTGTGAGGTGGACCGGTTATTTAAATGAACAAAATATACATGTCTGTGCAGCTATTGAAAACGTCATAATAAATACAATTCTCTGCCATTAAAATATATGTTAGACAACATTTCATATCTAAGGTTAATTACACGGGGCATGCCTAACTATCCTACCCATAGATTAGAGAAGACGAGAAAATCAACCAACAAGCCACCTTTCCTTCATAAACCGGTGAGATAAATAAATCTTTCCAAAGCAGTATAATGTTTTGGTGGTTGTATTTACAGTGTAATATACAAACCTGACAAAGTTACTTATATAACTAAAATATATTTTAAACTAGTCCAAAATATTCCGGACTTAACAAATGGAGACTTTAGAATGCTATTTTAGCCTACAAGTTGCAAAAGGTACTTACCATCAATCAGTTCCATCAGCCATATATAATCAGAAATATGACTGTTACTGTCCTCAAAAAACCAGTCAGCTAAATAACTGCAAAAAAAACTTTGTTGTCTCTGTGCAGCGCCACCTAGTGTCAACAAGCAGAGTTACCTCCCCTCCATTTGGAGCGGAGAGATTTTGTAAATACCATTTAGATTGGGAAACCATTTGAACTGATCAGAAGTTTATTAATTCATGAGAATGTTCAAGTAGTTGAATGATAACAAAAAATATTTCATAATGAAGTGATGACAATCAAGGTTTAAGGGATGTCTGCTGGTGATTTTTTTTTTGCAGCAGTTTTTGCCAGTTAGATTAAGCGATAGCTAGGGATTTCCTTTAAAAGTCTTCTAGCCGAGAATTTTGTGCAGCAACATTCATCCAATTTGATAAATTTTGATGGACATTGTGATTGTCTTCAAACAGTTAGAATATAAGAAAAAGTTAAATACTATTTATATATTTTTCTGTGAATAGGATTCAAAACCTGGGCTATTCCCTTTGTTTTCTAGGTTATCAAATGGAGCATGGGTCCGTCTTTTTAACAGTATCAACAGCTAAACAATGCACACCGACCTATATTTTTTCTTTGTTTTTTCCTCATATTACACAATTATGAATGCAACAACACACATTAAACTTTAATTCAAAACAATCAAAAATTCAAAACTTCATACATTTATTCCAATTTTAATAAATTTCAGAAGAAGATTATTAGTGAATTCAATTTGAGTTAGAATATTTAAATTTAGTTTTCAGTGACCATGCATTTGTTTGGATATCGAACTATGATGGATGACAATTAGATTTTTTTTGTCAATTTTTATTAGCATTTCCTAAATGACATTTCAAAATACTTCACAGTCAAATATCAGCATAACGATAGAATATTCACACAATATGAAAATAAAATTAATCCTTCAATTCAATCGTAATATAGTATAGTTATTGAAAATATTAATCATGAGTTTGTATTAAATTCAAGTTAAAATTTAAGATGAATTTCATATGAAACTACCAAAATTGATATTTGATGCCTCATGAGCAGCAGATTGGAGATTTGTGGTACAAAATCTCTCTCTCCAACTATGAGCAGCCAAATATGGAGAACATTACTTGGGTGTTGTGAACTGATATTGAATCGTATATGATCATATAAAATTGCAAATCCTATAAGATCTGGATCATATAGGGTCCAAAATACTACACTTGTGTTGTGGTTATGATTCTTTAGTACAGTAAAACACTGCTATACTGGCACTGTAGTATATTGTAGAAACCACAAAATACTACAATTGTGTTGTGGTATGCTTGTTTTTTTTTTAGCATATCTCAACAACTCCGTAGTACCGGTACAGTAAAACACTGCTGTAGTGAATACTACACTGACACTGTAGTAAACTATAGAAACCACAAAATACTACAGATGTGTTGCAGTTTGTAGTATAGCTCAACAACACTGTCTCACAGTAAAACACTGCTGTAGTAAATACTACACTGACACTGTAGTAAACTGTAGAAACTAGAAATTACCACAAAATACTACACTTGAGTTGTAGTATGCTTTGGTTTTTGTAGTATATTAAAGCACTGCTGTAGTAAATACTACACTGACACTGTAGTAACTGTAGAAACTACAAATTACCACAAAATACTACACTTGAGTTGTGGTATGCTTTAGTTTTTGTAGTATATTAAAGCACTGCTGTAGTAAATACTACACTGACACTGTAGTAAATTGTAGTAACTATAGAGTACCACAAAATACTATACCTCATCTATAGTTTACTACAAAATACCTCACTTTACCACAAGTTTGCTGTAGTATTTTGTGATAAAGTGTGGTATATTTTCATAAGGGATGAGATAGAATTCCATCTTGTAATCGACTGTACGGAAGCAGACAGCATTTTTTACCATTCCTCACCTGCCTAGAATCTCACAAATGAACACCTGCGCTTGATATGACATAGCACATGTACATTTCACACAAGTATGTTGAAAAGCCTCCTATATACACATAGTTAGCAGATTGAAATAGACAGAAGTGCTATAGAATGGTATATGCAATGTTGGTTTTACATACAGTACCTTTAGTAGGTTAGCAATGGAGATCCATTCAGTGACAGTAACAGAGTTCAGCTCAGGCCCTGAATAAGGCAAAATGTAAGGAAGAATACAGTGAGACTCAATGAGGTAGATACTTCATGTAGGGAGCTATATTGTCCGAGTCTTTGTGCAGCTGAAAAGGCTCAAGTCGAGGCACATTGTTGTCCCCAGACTTGACTATTGTATGCATTGTCTCGTGATTCTTACATGGAGTATGAACCCTCAATGACTGCTTTAATACAAACAATCAGCCCATATTTTTATTGTCTGCTAATCTGAAAGTTTTACTTTTTCGCTATTCAATACACAATCTAACTTGGAATTAAGGGGCATTCAAAAATTAGGTTGTCTAGCCCTTTAAATGTTATTTTAAATCTTGTACAAGTATAACATGCATCAAGTGAGAGGGTGACTACACCGGGGGCATTATAGTTTTCGGCAAGAATGTATATGGACTGCAGTCAATGTGATTCTTAGCTTGGAATCTTACAGCCCCGGGCAAGACTACGACAGATTAATATGTCGATAAAATAAGTTCAGGGCACCACAGGTCATTGGGTGCAAATCACCCCTCTCTGAGCCACACCATATGTTATTTTCTTTAATGTTGGACAGCACAGTACAGGCCTCTCTAAGTAAGTATGGGAAACGACTCTCTCTCTAGAAATCCTGGCGACACCCATGAAAGGTTAATGCCCTAAACATTATGAAGTAAACTGTGATCCCCACACCGAAAACAAAGAGTTGTTGTTCAGTGGCCATCTTCACACCAAAATTGCTACAGGGTTCCCACCCTTCATGAAAATATTTGTCCAGGACTTTCAAGGACCAAAATCAACTTTTTTCCAGGACCTTGCAACTATTTCTTACACAGAGATTTCTTGCATTCTCAATACTTGAATGCAGGCAAAGAGCAACATAACAGGAGAACTTCTTATTCAAGGACTTTCCAGGACCGACAGACAAATCAGGAATTTTGAGTAATTTCAAGGCTTGGAAATTGGCAATATATTCACAAAGACTTTCCAGGGTTTCAAGCACCCATGGGAACTCTGATTATTGAAAAGATGTTAGAACACAGGACATCCAGTAGACTTATACCTAATAAATTATAGTGACATACATGTATACATAGATTGAATGACACTCACTGATGATCTTCCAGGGCTGTCCTGATATCAATAGGTGATATGGTAATCGGTCTTTAGACAGGGGATGAAGACAGTCCATGCCTCCCCCCAACTATAGCAAACATGTACAAAAGGTGGATGAAATGACAAAATATAAAACAAAACAAGAACAGTAATACACAAATAAGATCAGATCTCTCTATCTGCAGGGATGATACAACAGCTGTATTCTTATATGAATCTTGTCTATGACCTTTTTTTTCATAACAAAACAAAGTAAACATTAAGAAAACATTTAGATTGTCCTGAAGTTGTATTCAATCACAAGCTTTTTATCAAAGCACAGATCACAATTGATCAGAGTTACCTCCTCTTTCTCCTGAGTGAGGCTGTATTGGATTTCTGTCTCACATGGAGCAGCACATCGCTTATATACTTTGAGATAATTCAACAGCTGGAGTCCCTATAACACACAAGACAATAGACAAGATAATCAGATTCCTTGAACCAATAATATGTTATACATATACGCACAAAGTACCGTTAATTATTAGCGACTCACTGGGTTTCCACAATGGTACTATTATTGAGAAAATGCTGTAAATATTCATTATCATAGAACAGATGTTAGGTCAGATTTTTTTTTATGACTTGGATTATGTGTGGCTATCAAAATAATTGAACAATGGAGGATGGAAGATTCAATTTCTTTTTCTTTTCAGTTCTACCAAATGCAAATTTCCAGATCAGAGGAGACTGAGAAAAAAAACAAAAAAAACACTGGAGAACATCTTGCACATCCTCATTCCTGAATTATATTATAATACAAGACCATTTTCTCTTTGGATTATAGTGTCATATCACATAAAACACCAG
This sequence comes from Hanleya hanleyi, assembly GCA_036873755.1. Classification (NCBI taxonomy): domain Eukaryota; kingdom Metazoa; phylum Mollusca; class Polyplacophora; order Lepidopleurida; family Hanleyidae; genus Hanleya; species Hanleya hanleyi. Next base: position 14,288 of record JAVTVY010047642.1, on the reverse strand, counting down.
AAATTAATTAGGTGCATCAGTGGTGGTTGTTGTCCTAGCTTCAACATCAATTCCATATGGTATTTGGCATGTTTGATTATCATCCATATTCTGTAAGGAATCAACTTCATCAGCTCGGGATCATTTTGTAGCCCCAAAATAAGATTTTATACTTTGTTGGTAACTCTTCATGATGCCGGTAAGCTCGTGTTAAAAGGGAAAGTGGGTGGAATTGTTTCCTTGTGAACTACTGTCGTAGCATATCAACAGTCCATGGGGGCAGGAACAAATGTCATCCACATGTGACCATTTTACATCAATTTTCTCTCCAGTGGCAAACAATGGTGTACTTTCAGATGTAGTAAAGATGAACGAACATTTCAAACAATTTTGCCAAATCTGCATCGGAAAATATGAAGTTTTTTTCAACATTCAAGTGGCCTAACTCTGGAGAAAACCTCAGATCGGGTCGAAAAGGTCACATGGTGACTTTAATGTAGGGCAAATTTGGAAAGAATCCAGGGAAAACTCTTTGCTGTGCTGCATTCACAAGAAAAGTTAATGGGCAGAAGGACAACACCATACCATAATACCAGCGAACAAATATATACAAGATATAATAGCGTGTACCTTATCTGTGGTGGGATTGGGCTCAGTTGTTAGGTTATTAATCTCCTCCAAGAGGAACTGTATCAGCTCATAGTCATAAGGATTCACCTGAAAGTTTGCACAGGGATAAAAGTCATTCTACATATCTAATTATTTCAAAACTGATTATGCTCAACTGACCGTGCCAATAATTTTCTGTTTTCAGATAATATAGTATCATGTACATGGCCTTCGTCTATTTCTAACTCAATTGCATGAGTTCTTTGACTCAAGATATTGGAGTCTGGCAGTGTTGAATGAATGATGGATGGATGGTTCGGGGAAATTTCCCGAGTGAAAACCATAATTCCACTTTTTTGAAGATTTTTCAACTAAGTACAAGACCTAACATTCACAATGAACTTATCCAATCTTAATAAACTAGACACAGTCGATCGAATACGATTTTAACATGGTCCAAAGGTGGTGCCACCTATAAGTGAATCGGCACAAAAACATTCCCAAAAACTTGACGGAAGGTACCCACACACCAAATTTGGAAAGAATCTATCCTCAAATGGATCCTCTTTGGAAGGAGCTAGGTCTTCAACAGTTACTCTCCGGAAATGCAATTTTGTCTCGGCCCACAGGTGGTGCCACCTACAGGTGGATTGGCATGAAAAAACAATCCCAACCGAGATCTTGAGTCAAGATCCCCTGACATTGGAAATAGAAAATTTAATTTGGTCAGTATTACCAAAATGTTAACTTAGCCCACAGGTGGCACCACTTATAAGCAGATCGACATGAAAATAAATCCCAAGAATCCATTCAAGTTTTTAAAAGTTATTGTCTGATAACAGAATTTTAAATTAGCCCCCAGGTGGTGCCACCTATATGTGAATCGGCATGAAAAACAATGCCAAGCAAGACATTGAGATGAGGTATTCACATACCAAATTTGGAAAGAATCTGTTCAAGTTTTCAAAAGTTATTCTGGAAACACTATTTCAACTTAGCCTCCAGGTGGCGCCACCTATAAACTAATCGACATGAAAAACAATCTTAAGGCAAGGTACCCACACACCAAATTGGAAAGAATCCTTCAGGTTTTCAAGTTATTGTCAGGAAATTCAATTTTAACTTGACCCCCATGTGGGGCCACCTAGATGTAGATTGGCACAAAAAACAATCTGCTGCAAGATTTGGAGGCGAGGGACACACTTACCGAATTTTGAAAAAAATCTGACCAGCTTTTTCAGGAATTATTGTCCAGAAATGAAATTTTAACTTTGCCCCCAAGTGGCGCCACTGGATCGGCACAAAAATCAATCACATAATCTTGTTACCTCTACCTTCTGAATTTGGCAGAGATACATGTATTCTTGAATTAATGTATCCATGTCAGTGGCTTAAAAATCTGTAAGACAACTGTCTCTGTGAAATTCATTTGTGGGAGAAATGTATATACATGTACATGTTCCAGGGCCTAAAATCACCACACTGTACATGATTGAATGGCATGGCTGTACACCAGAAACTGAATGTAATTTAGATGCAAAGGCTTCAGAGATCATACATTGGCCAGCCACTATTTTGACCCCCAAAAGTGACCTTTCTGAGAATGTGAACCAATCACTGATACACTATCTATGCAAATGAACAATATGGAAATTGGTACCCAAACTTTACCATAGGTCCAGATGAAAATTTGCATAAATTGTAGAAAAAAATACATCCAGTTTCGGACAGAGCTGAACATGTGGCTGTCGCCATCGGGACCCCTCGGGCCGGGCCCAGAGCAATTGTGGAAATAATGTTTCTGACCCCAACAACTCACATATTTGGGGTGGGCATAATTTTACCTGTATGATATAGATCATAGACAGACAAAACAATATAGCAATAGAGCAGTGATTACCTATAGTAGATGTAGTCGAACGATTACTGTCTATTCACAGCAATCCACACAGGTTTGTGTGAACTCCTGAAAAACACATCCCATGGCACCGACTTTCAATAGGCTTCTGGTACTGGCTGTATTAAACAACTGTATGAAGTTTCATTGTTGTGAGTGAAGGGCTTTTTGAGGTAATGTGTTTACAAGGATATGGACCAACAGACATGTATAAAGGGGCAGAACTCCTGAAAAACACATCCGATTACACCGACTTTCAATAGGCGTCTGGTACTGGCTGTATTAAACAACTGTTTGAAGTTTCATTGTTGTGAGTGAAGGACTTTTTGAGATAATGTGTTTACAAGGATAAAAACAGAGACAGACATGTATAAAGGGGCATAACTCCTGAAAAACACATCCAATGGCACCGACTTTCAATAGGCTTCTGGTACTGGTTGTATTAAACAACTGTATGAAGTTTCATTGTTGTGAGTGAAGGACTTTTTGAGATAATGTGTTTACAAGGATATGGACCAACAGACATGTATAAAGGGGCATAACTCCTGAAAAACACATCCGATTACACCGACTTTGAATAGGCTTCTGGTACTAGCTGCATTAAACAACTGTATGAAGTTTCATTGTTGTGAGTGAAGGATTTTTTGAGATAATGTGTGAAGTTTCATTGTTGTGAGTGAAGGACTTTTTGAGATAATGTGTTTACAAGGATAATCAAAGTACTTAAAGTACTGATGTCGGGTTTATTGGCACCAGAGGGGTTTATTAGTCCCATATTTGTGATCATTTAAGGGAGGAAAGGTGGTGTTCGCTTCACATAAGGAATCTTCCTCAAGCTGTTTGTAGGGCCAAACTTTCACTTTTATCAAAATGATATGAAATGGACCATTTTGTACAGCCTATACATGCTGAATTACAAGACACGAAATAATGAAGGGCTGCAGATGCACGAAAACGGATTTATGGCGCACCATAGGTTCATTGGCTTATTTTCATATTTTTATGCACTTTTCGGTGCAGATTTTCTTTTTGTTACAAAAATAGGACACCTTTATCCAAAACCAATTTGAGCAACAAATAATTCTGAAATATTCAGTCTAAATAAGCTGTGTGTATCAAAAATGCATTGAAGACGATTCCCTATATCTAAAGCTAACACCACCTTTGTGATCTTACAACAAAAGTTCCACGGATCGGTTGTCGATAGACCATGAAGAATGGCGTGACCGCAATATAGAATGTTTTTGTGGATACATCTCTATATAGGATGTGTATGCACATTTTTATCTAGAGCATAAAACTTCGACTTTTGTAAAATGTGGATACGCATCCTATATAAGAGATGTATCCACATTGTATCCACATTTATATAATTTCCATACTTATTTAATCTGTGAGAAAATGAATCTACTAAAAGTACATCCAGACAAGAAAATCTTCAGACGTCGCAATCTCCGACAAGTTCAGAAAATTCGCTATTCTCCTACTCCACAATCATTTTATAACAACTCTTGACTATAAAACAAGATACTGTCATACTCATAGTGTTATTTTAAATGCTAAATAATCACGGTTTTACAGAAATGCCTTTAAATTCATATGGATTGGAAAGAAAAACTATAAATCTAGAAAACGAGCCGATCTTATTTAGTTTCATTGAATTCGTATGTCGTGTAAAAAGTTTACTGATTGGTTGAATAACGTGTGGGCGGAGCCAATATGTACTGTTCAGCCAATCAAATTCACGATTACTTGTACTCTGGGAAATTCAGACTTGGGATGAAAGTTCAGAGTTGACGGGATCGAAATATCGTATCTCTTTCTCATCCATACCAGCAAAAGGAAAACACCCCAGGTTTTTATTCTTTGTAACCATAATCAGATATGTAAAAGAGTTTTGTGCAAAAGTGCCAGTCGTTCCTATTTCGTTTTGTTGAAGAAGATCGACGGAGAAGACACGTCAGACACTTGAAAAAATAACGAAATCTGTCCCAAAAACTTTCGCCAAAATTTCTGCCAGAGTTTTGTCGCAATTTTATTAAGTTCTCATGCTGATAATTGATCAAGTAAGGTGGAAGTAAAAATGTGGATACATCACCAAAAAATCATGTGTATCCACAATTTGGAAATTTCTTGTTTTCGGTGATTTTAAAATGTGGATACGCATACATAATTTGTATCCACAAAAACTCGCTACGTGGTTACGCCTGGAGAATGACTACGGCGCACCCTTCCCGCCGTAACAAATGATACCGGATAAAATAGATTGGAAAGGCAAATTTTAAAGGAAATTGTAAAGATAAAATTTACTGCGATAATGTACCAATTATCACGTTCAATGCACAAGCTACCGTGCATTGCACATGTGTATGACTGTCAGACAGAAGTACGGTATTTTTTATGAATGCTGTAAGGGGCATCAAATGAGAACAGTCTCCGGGCAGGAGATCAAAACTACACATGTGCAGAAGAAAAAAGAAAAACTGAAAAGTGATACTAATGTAGGGTTTACCCTTGGTAAACCCGACAAAAACAGCCAGACATGTATAAAGGGGCATAACTCCTGAAAAACACATCCAATGGCACCGACTTTCAACAGGCTTCTGGTACTGCTTGTATTAAACAACTGTATGAAGTTTCATTGTTGTAAGTGAAGGACTTTTTGAGATAATGTGTTTACAATGATATGATGGACAGACGGACAGACGGACGGACGGACGGACAGACGACGGAGGCAACGACAATACCGCTCGGGCAGAATCTGCCCGAGGGGTAAAAACCATAGGTGTCTTCCCCTAAAACAGGGGAAATATGAACAAAAACAGGGGAAATATGAACAACAAATTTGGAGTTGATTGACTGACAAAGGCATTCGGACGTTATCCGACGGAAAAGATTGAATAAAAGTAAATTTGCACATTAAGGGAAATTGTAGATAAAAACCCACTTTCGGACAGAGCTGAAATCTAATAGGTGTCTTCCCCTAGACATGAGAAATATGCACCACTGTGAAGTTTATTGACAAAGGCATTCAAAATTTATCCAACGGAAAAGAAATGTGAGAAAAAGAAGTGGAAGAAGAAACAAGTGACAAAGACAGGAGGCATTAATGCTTCCCAGTTATATATGTCGCTTAAGGATATTACTTACTCAATTGAATTTGGTATTCAGTGCACCCATGTTATGAATATTTAATAACATTATGACATCACGGACCATTAGCAAAGACCAGTCCATATATCTAACCCATACTATGGCACTGCACTGGCTAGAGGGCGGCAACATCAATGGATATCCCACCAGCGTGAAGAATGTCAAAATCCAGTCATGTGAGATGAAATGCAAATTTGGAATTCAAACACCTATCCTTATCAAATTCATTCACTCGATTTCCATTTTCCAGTAAGAACCATGTAGTTTATAAAACACATTTTAATTGTATGCATGGTCCATGACTATCTCCATGAATAAGAGAGGAAGATGAGTTTGTGACCTGTTCTAACATGTTGTTAAGTCTATCCAATAAGCCATCCTTAAACTGTATATCCTGTATGGCGGCCTGTGCTCGGTTCAGACGGAGGTCATGCTGTCGTCGTGTGTCAGGGTCTGTGATGGCTGGTGGAGGCTGAAGTAAGAGGTGGTCCAGGTAAATGAATAACCCCTCATCTTCCTCAATCTTGAAAGTACTGTGGACAATCAATATATTTATATGATCAACCAGATGTTGAAGTAGTCCCAAGTAATGACCAAATGTGTGCTGACATATAACAACAAATAGTTGAGCCCTAAGTCAATTTCTGGAACAGAAAATTTGTCAAGAAAGGACAAATGAAGTATAAATTCAGAACAATGAGATAAGCTGCCATGGCACAGAAAACAACCAAAGCCATGGAATATGGTGAGTTGGTCTTTAGCAGGTCTGCTTTGGGCTAAATATAAGTTATAAGAGTTTACACAGGTATTCTTGCTGATATAATCATATTTAAACAATAAAAGTAGACAGTAAGTGCTATGACAATGATGACAGGTGTGTCCAGTTATACAGTTGTTGGTTTAAAAAAGTTTCACTATATAATAGTTCAATGAATAAGGAAGTAAATAAAAAAAAAAAGGTGGCCGACCTGCAGAATTCCTTAATCAGTGCTATATCTACAGCCTCACACTGGGCCATAATGGGCAGTAGTTTGGCCTTCTCATTGGATGGTGCCTGGAATGCTTCCTTGAAGTTTATCTGCAATGGTCAAAGTTATTCTTCAGGAAGTCACCCTTTAAACAAGGTCAACAGGTTGAGAAATACAGGATCCAAGACAGGAGAATTTCCGGCAATTTCATTGGCCCACCATTAGTCAAAATATAACGCAGGCGATGCAATGTTTTCACCATCCTAGCTCTCCCACATAATATTTTTGACCACTGGCAGAGGTGATATGCGGTGAATGAGATTTGCATCCTCGCCGAAGGTGGACAATTTAAATGAATTTTTACCTTAACAGTTGAAGCAAATGTTACTTTGTTGCTACATGTGGGACTAATGGAATACAGACAGTAAGTAGGACAAATGTTCATTTCATTGGAGCTAAATTTGGACGACTCAAGAAGCGGTTGAATTTGCCGAAATTCCTAGATCAAAGATGGTCAATATCGTTTGCTTTCTAGAGCCATTGTCTGTTAACTGCAGCAAACACAGTAGATAAGAATACCTGTGGATTTCTGGGGCTGACATAAGCATTTTGGGGTTTTGCAATAATGCATTTCCCTTTCACCTTCGTTGCCCAAAAGCACGGACAACCAAGATTTTCCATTATCCATTCTATGTATTATTCTCAAGTTTCAGCCCTGAGTGTGGTCATTTTTTTCGATGGATACTTCACGTAGGAAGCTATTGTCGGAGTCTTTGTACAGCTGGAAAGGCTCAAGTCTAGACACATTGTTGTCCCCATATTTGGCTATTGTATGCATTGTCTCATGATTCTTACATGGAGTATGAACATTTTTTCCTTCTGCATCACATATAAAAATCCAAAATGGCGGCATCCATGCATCTGGTCTGCTTCTTTACAGCCACTCTAATACTGCAGAGGTGGCTGTAATAACGCTCAACATTATTCTCAAGTTTCAGCCCTGAGTGTGGTCATTTTTTTCGATGGATACTTCACGTAGGAAGCTATTGTCGGAGTCTTTGTACAGCTGGAAAGGCTCAAGTCTAGACACATTGTTGTCCCCATATTTGGCTATTGTATGCATTGTCTCATGATTCTTACATGGAGTATGAACATTTTTTCCTTCTGCATCACATATAAAAATCCAAAATGGCGGCATCCATGCATCTGGTCTGCTTCTTTACAGCCACTCTAATACTGCAGAGGTGGCTGTAATAACGCTCAACATTATTCTCAAGTTTCAGCCCTGAGTGTGGTCATTTTTTTCGATGGATACTTCACGTAGGAAGCTATTGTCGGAGTCTTTGTACAGCTGGAAAGGCTCAAGTCTAGACACATTGTTGTCCCCATATTTGGCTATTGTATGCATTGTCTCATGATTCTTACATGGAGTATGAACATTTTTTCCTTCTGCATCACATATAAAAATCCAAAATGGCGGCATCCATGCATCTGGTCTGCTTCTTTACAGCCACTCTAATACTGCAGAGGTGGCTGTAATAACTCTCAACATTTTTGTTCTGATGGCAAACATTTTACAGAATTGGATTATTTTAGATTCCCATTTTGCGGGAGCGACAGGAATCTGATTCCTATGAAAGAGCAAGCACTGCAAGGCTCTGACAATTGAGCACATAGAAAAGGGTTCAATTGGATTACCTACCTTGAATTTACTCAATTTGTGCCCCCAGATGGCGTTACTCTCCAGCTGTCGACAGGCAGCCATCGGATTGGTGTCCCTTGTTAAACAGCTGATGGCTATCCCGACCTGGGCTACAGCCTGGTACACAGAAATATATCTCATCAAACCATCTTCCAATCATGAAGGGTAGACTTCAGACTCCACAGTTTCATAGAAATAGCTCCAGTTTTATTTCATAACAACGTAGACTGTCCGTTTAATGCTACAACTTAATTCTCCTTGCCTTCTTAATAGCTTATATCATCAACACCATCCTGTTCAGCATGGTCAGTGCTGCAAACGGTTATATCGATGGCTAGGTTAGTCTACACAGTGATCAGGATCACAGAGTAAATTTTGTTCTGCCTCAGTTATGCCCCTTGGACGTGCATAGAAATCATGACTCAATTTCAGTGCTGATAAAGTTTGCAATGGACCTGGGAACACGGAACAGAAATTTATTTGAAATCACTCTTTCAAATTTTTATGGAAATTAGTCCAAATTTGACCATTTTTCTACTTTTTAAGGGGTTTTTTGTAGGAAAAATGCAGCAAAATTTGAGGGAAATGTTCTATCTTCAATTTTTTGTAACATATCAGTGCTGTGTTTTAAAATAATAGTTCAGTCATGCTCTATCAGAAAATATATACAATTTGGATTGAAGATTTTACAACAATTGGTGACCGAAAATGCTACTACTACATTGTACCCAGGCTGTTCATTCTCTAATGCAGTCAAATTTCATTTGGAATTGATCTATATATTTTTATATCTCAGAATCAAAACTTATATGACAGTTTAGCCATATTTCAACTGAAGTTTACTAGTCCAGATAAAGAGACTGAATCTTGTCCTATCTGTGACCATGATGAGAGTGAAGTAGTCTTACAATGAGGGTTTTGTAGTTGTGTCCTGTGGTTGTGATGATCTTTTTCAGCCGACCTAGAGCCAGTTGTTTGGGCAGACAGGTCATGTAACTGAGAGCTCTTCTCTGGTCCACTGGCCGATAGTTGAACACCTGAGAACCAACACACATTACAGTATGATACCATATACAACAAACTGTACAAACATTATACTCAAGTTACAAGTGATGGAGGTGGTGAGAGGGGAGCAGCAAAATGTATCTTTAATGTTCCAGTGTTATAATACTCCAATCAGCATTGGTTCAACTAATACTTGTGATCACCCACTTAGTCTTTAATAATTCAATCAACACACATCAGAAGCCAAATAAAAAGGTAAATTCAGCTTTAATAATTCAAACCTGCCAATTGGGCTGCTCCTTATGATGTTGGTAAAAGTAAGTGTCCTCTGATCTAACTTTGTTATTCATCATCACTGATATTAGAGACCTTGTTCATTCCATTAACTTGGTCAATGGCCCTGGTGGCCAACTTGGATTGATACCATTCTTTGGAATTTAGAAAATCTTCTCATCCGAAACCGTTCATCCTATACGAAACCTGAAACACATGAGCTATTGAGTTGGACCATTTTAGGGTGTCCAAGGAAACTTTTCCCACGAAACAATATGGCTGCCACTGACGGAACAAAATTGTCATATTTTCCAACTATGGGGGCAGAGTGTTTACACTGTGCTTGGTTTACATGACACGTACAGATGATATGCGGACTCTTCCCTCACTGACTGACCATGCACTGATCACGCGATACTTCTGCACTGATTGGTCAGAGATTAAGCTCTTTGTTTTATCCGAGTAGCGTGGGTCAGTCTTGGTCAGTTTGGCTTTGCAGTTTGCATTCATCGGACGTGTCAAAGTCACACAGCAGTTTTCGTTTATTGTCCACCTTCCACCCCAACCACCGCCTTGTTACTGTGGGACTGTTTCAGTATTTGGGCCTCAAACAATGTCCATTATGCTGTCAGCCCGGGACATTGCCTTTACCCCCAAGTCGACTTGCAGTACGGGTCGCAACCAGACGACCCAGCACGTACTTGCATTTTACCTCTTGGGTGTACTTTGTCACGGCTGCATAGCGCCGCTAGGACGCAGTGTTTGGGCCCAACTTGCTGAGCAGCCCCCTTATGCCAAATGTTATATGTTTTAATAGTTTTACTTTAATAAAATTATAGAACTGAAGCTGATGTGTTGCGTGTTTATGTAAATCAGATGTGAATGGTGAAATAGCTTCATATATGTAAGGAAACACCATGATGAAGAATATTGAAGATTTCAAGAACAAAATAGCTAGGTGCAATATGATGTGTAGGCATGAAAACAATGTGCAGTTTTCTGATTGGTTAAACAGTTTGATGGCCATATTGGATGATATCTCCCCAAAAAGTTCTTTTCTTCCAATCATCTGAACCAATCACTGTAATATGGCATACCTTGGGTCACAACAGAGTGGTTGGGAAACTGCACTGTGTACATGGTATGACCACCACGGATTATTCAAAATAATGTTATTTTCCACATTTTATATTTGAAGGATTATGGGCTTGAAAACTGGCAGGTATAGGCTATCTGTTATGATGCTCATGATATTCACATTCATGAACATTTCCTATGATTCATTTCCTAGCAACCAAGATGGCACCCACAGCAATTTTAATACCTTTGCCAATATTGACAGTGAAAAAATCTTTTAGTCCAAATATCAGCCCTGAAAATAAGCACCCAGAGTGCTATGACCAATACTGCAAGTAATCAGAAAGTATCATGGGTTATGAATTGAGTGGATTCAGAGTTTTGACCCTTTGACATTGTCTGGTGCCTCTCTTAAAACAGTACCATGACAGAGATGGGCTCAATATACTCGCTTGGAACTCGATATATTTAATTTGTATTGAATGGAGAACTTGCACAATACTAAGTATCCGGTCAAATTATGTGACGGTCATTTCCTGTTTATCAAATGTAGCCCAGTTAACCAACCAGCTGACAGAACTAGCACTTCCAGTCTGGTCCTATTGTGCAATTCTTCCAGTGAGCATTAGCTAGATTCGAATGTGTTAAGAAAGTTACCTTAGACAAGAGTGTGGACGTCAAGTCTCGTAGCATGGCCAAACTTCTGGGGTACATCTGTAACAATGTTTCTCTTTGTGTCTTCAGTCTATTGGTTACACCCTGACAAAACACCGAAGCCAAATATAATAATTACTATGTTACACGGACATAGTAAATAACTGTTGCCCCCCGTCATCCCATGTCCATAATGTTCACGTTAAAACTATGAAAACCTGAGTAGTTGAAGTCTCCTGACGTTGAAACAATTGATTCATTACCCGCCATGGAGAGCAATCCCAACTGAGATCCAGTGGCAACGTACCCACAATTACTGAATATGTCCTAATGCGGTCAGGTTTTCAGAAGTTATTGTCAGGAAACGGAATTTTAACTCAGCCCACAGATGGTGTCACCTAAAGGCAGATTGGCGGGAAAAACAATCCTAAGTCAAATCTTGAGGCAAGGTAGCCACATACCAAATTTGAAAATAATATGTTCAGTTTTTCAATAGTTATTGTCCGGAAACGAAATTTTAACTTGGCCCCCTGGTGGTGCCACCTTCAGGCGGATCGACGTGAAAACAATGCCAAGTGAGATCTTGGGCAAGGTACCCACATACCAAATTTGAAATGAATCCGTACAGTTTTTCCGAAGTTATTGACCGGGAAAAAATTAGGACAGACGGACGGACAGACCCCAGTACTATAGTCCCCCTTTGGCCCTTCGCATTGGGGAACAATAAGTGAACCTTCTAAATAAACATTCTAGTTCATGATAAATTTCCACTACAGAAATTTTTTTAGACAGACAAAATCAAGAAGTTGATCATATGTATATATCTTCTGCTATGGAGAGGTTTTCCTACACCTACAGTAAATGTGACAATGTAAGATAAGTTATATACATTCATTTTTACAAGCTTTAAGGATGTAAGGATGTCCGCTGGTGGTAAATCAAAGTAATTAACTTTTTGAATAATGTGTGTTGTTGCATTCATAATTGTGTAATATAAGAAAAAACACAGAAAAAATATATAGGTTGGTGTGCATTTTTTACCTGTAGGCAACGTTAAGTGGACCGACCCATGCTCAATTTGATAACCCAGAAATCATAGGGAATAGCCCTAGTTTTCATATAAATAATATTTAACTTTTTCTTATATTCTAACTGTTTGCAGATAATCACAATGTCTATCAAAATTTATCAAATTGGATTGATGTTGGTGTGCAAAATTCTCGGTTAGAAGGCTTTTAAAAGAAATCCCTATATGAAAGGGAGATAATCTAATAGGAGAAACAGGCAAAATGGCTGCCAAAGCCAAAAACCACCAGCGGACATCCTTAAAGGAAAACTATTCTCATCCTCAGGAAGTTTATCATTAATCAGGTGTTATCATATTGGCCCAGTAGATAACATTACACTGGATGAGAGCAATTCTATGAAAGAAATGTATTGAAATAGTAAATCATACCTGATCCTGCAGTGGGAAGCCCATCTCTTGTTGTAAGACAAACTGTATGGAAGTAGACATCATATGAACCAGGTATTGTACTGACAGGGCTAAATGACTGTTCTCTTGTAACAACTCCAACAACAGCCGAGTCGAGGAGGCGAATTCATTCAAAGCAAGAAGACCAGAATTCTTCCCTTCCTCTCTCTCCTCTACTCCCTCATTCACTTTCTCATCCTCCTCTTTCTCCTCCTCCTCCTCCTCAGTTGAAGGATCAATATGACTACAGCACTCTGTAAGGAGGAGATATTAGATTGGCCAGAGAAAAACATTTCCACTTCTGCTGGTGGTCACAATTGTGATCAGGCATAAAAAATGCAGGTGGTACAATGTTCTGTGAAGAGTTACTTGCCGACAGGCGGTGGTTCTCCGGGTGCCAATGATTGAAATAATCTTGAGTGACGTTAAACCAATTCCAACCCCCCCCGTTCCCTCACCCTCACAATCTTTAAAGTCTTTCTTTCAAATTCTTCACTGTTGAAACCTGTTAGCCAAGCCACTGATCTGCTGGATAAAAACTTGTTATTCTGTGTTCGTGGAATCAACCAACCATGGTAGTCAATATCAGGGTGGCTCTGGGTATTACTATGAGCAACTAGCAAATACCTCTGTTTATATCTGAGGTTATCTTCGGTTTGAGTGGTCAACCATTATATTCATTCATATTATAGAAATTTGAAGGCAACCCCTTTCATTTGAGCCATCAAACACCATAATGTGGAAAAAAGATGTGAGAATCCCATGTGAGATCCTGTGGCAGGGTACTAACATACCAAATTTGTGCTGAAAGGAAATTTTGACTTGGGGTCACAGGTGGCACCACATATAGGTGGATCAGCATTAAAAACAATCCCAAGCGATATTTTGAGACAAAATGGGAATTTGGAAGAACCTGATCAGCTTCCCAAAAGTTATTGTCCAAAAATGAAATTTTAACTTGGCCCCCAGGTGGTGCCACCTATAGGCAGATCAGCATGAAAACCAATCCGACATGAGATCTTGAGGTAAAGTACCCAAATACAAAATTTGAAAAGACTGTTCAGGTTTTCAAAAATTATAACTTGGCCCCAGGTTGCGCCACCTATATCCAGATCGACATGAAAAGACAATCCCAAGCCAGATGTTGAAGGTATCCACTCAATCAAATTTGAGAAGAATCCGTCCAGTTTTTCTTAGAAGTTATTGCCCGGAAATGAAGTCGACGGATGGACCCTAGTTCCCCATAAGCCCTTCAGGCATTGAGGGACAATAAAATCAAGAAGTAAATAGAATCTAACTTACCAGTGAGGTTCATATGAGACATAGTGAAAACTGAGCACAAAGGAAGAGTAGTAGCAGAGTTCAGAACTAAGGCATCTTCTCTAAACTGTGGGTCCAGTTGCCACACCTTGTATGGATCTTGGTTTGTCACATCACATGTCTGCAAATACAACAACAACCACACTACAATAGCTGTTCTATAATTTAGTAATCTCT
>JAVTVY010047641.1:0-24016 GCA_036873755.1 Hanleya hanleyi | reverse complement strand
TGAGCCCCACAATTCCTGATTAGGCCATAGAAGCCTGGATATTTGGTTATTTGTTTTTTTTGTATTGTTCTTTGGATCCTCAGATATAAGTTTAAGATGTTGGATGACAAATCGGTTTTGATAATTAACACGTATTGACAACTTCGTTGAGCGTCCATGTCAACCATAAGCTTCTAGCTTTCATAAGGATTTCTCTTGCACTGAATTGGTATGATTTTTTTTTCTTGCACTGAATTGGTTTGATTTTCATGAACATGTAATGTGTTGATAAACTATTTTGGATTTGAAGCTGATGTATGAATTTTCCAGCAATTGTTTTGATATTGTGTTTTGAGCGCATTGTTTTGACACGTCCACACTTGTCAGTGACTGGCACGTGTCCCACATACCTAGAGTGCATTCATTGAGCAATGATAGTAAATATGGCCTTGTGGCCTTACGCAATGAATATGGACTACGGTAATTGAATAAATTGTTTCCGGTATTCGACCGATATTTCTGATAACGGCCTTGGCTATTCATAATGGACTATTCTTCGACATTTCATTATTGTTCTTGCTGCCTTATTGTAGTTGTATGGCACTTTACAAGGTGCCATTCAACTTAGAATAGTGGAGATATGTAAGATATCAGCAGTTTTCTACAAGTTATTCAGATATAAGCATCTTATGATAATATTAAATATTGCATAGTCTTGATGTCATATATGATGCCTGCTTGTATGGGTTTATAACGTCGTAATACCCCGGTAAATGTTGTGATTTGTTTGACATTTCAGTATCCTGTTTGGAATGTTAAAAGTATGGAGGAATGTTTTTAACCACATTTATTTGTGAGAATCAATTGTGAACGTATAAACCGTTTATGTAAGTTTGACGAATGGTTTATTCAATGTGACGGTTCTGTGATCTATCGGTCATATTAGTACCGAAGCTAAGTACATCCTTGTCGGGTTAAACTGACATTGTAAATGTATAGCATTGTATAAAACGGAATGAACGGCATATTACAGGGAGATTTAACACCACGTCTCCCTGATGGCAAGTGCCATCAGGTATCATTAGAAGCTCATGCTTCCGATAATAGTATTTGCTAACTCCAGTTCCGAAAAATGACTGACTACAGAACAGTCTGATGTTGATGAGGTTACCCTAGTTTGCCTACCAAATGATGCCGCTCATTCCGGAGATAGATGAAAATCAAATTTCGTAATGACTTTGTTACCAGGAACAAGACTGTAGCTTTCATAATGGCGTGGAATGAGTTTACAATAAATCGGCTTAATATTCAACAGACATTTTCGTTGTATCCTCTCTCTCATTTAAAGACGTTGTCAAGACTTCGGTATCTTTAGAAGCCGGACCTTTGGAATCTATTATTGTTAGGTTTTGTGAAGGCGATCCCTGTGTCTTGAGACGACTAATGCGTTACAACATCTTGAAGATCACGCGCACAAGCCCTGTCGTCTTATAAGACCGCAAATTTCACACTGTGAAATTCAAATACAGGTGAATGTTTTTGCGTGCATGAACTTAGTGCTGTCTTTGGTCAACCGTGGACTGATTATTGAATCAATAGTTCATCTGTCAGACGAAAAGTTCGTGGATTAACTTCACGACATCTATCAATTATGTACGTCCAAATCGAGAACCTGTCATGCTAACAAAGGCGCCAAGATCCTTAGCCATAAGACTTTGGATACCTTAAGAGGGTTTTACTCAGTGGAATTGCAATAAATAACCTCAACATAAACAAGTTATACATTTCCCGGAAGCGGTTCATTCGGGGAATTAGAACTTTCAGATTATTTTGATGTTTGATTACCACATCTGAATTATTTGAATTGAAATGGAACGGCTCGAGAAAAATTATTCTTCTAATTTCCACGTTGATCATTTTTAAAGTTCTTATAAAATATTTTTGACCCCCAATTTGATACCTGGCTGGTTTTGTTACGGAAAGGTGTTTTCGTGTTATGTTATTATACTCATCATCTGGATTGGTTGTAACCTTCGGCCGAAGATCTGTTCACTGTCGGACAGGAGGATGTCAGTGTCGGCCGAAGATCTGTTCACTGTCGGACAGGAGGATGTCAGTGTCGGCCGAAGATCTGTTCACTGTCGGACAGGAGGATGTCAGTGTCGGCCGAAGATCTGTTCACTGTCGGACAGGAGGATGTCAGTGTCGGCCGAAGATCTGTTCACTGTCGGACAGGAGGATGTCAGTGTCGACCGAAGGATTGTTGGCTGCCGAACAGGAGGATTTCAGTCTCGAAGCCACTGATGCAACAGGAAGTTTCCGTTGCTTTTTCTTTCTTGCCAAATATATCGTCCATTGTTTAGCCGTGATGAGTTTTCCAGGTCAATCCGTTTATCTGGTTTAATCTTTCTCTCATTGTCCTTGTCGCTGCGAGCTCATCCGTCCCGTACTTTCACAAAGTGGGTAGTTTTACAGAGGAATTGTCTGCGGTCTTATAAAAATGATGCTTATATTCCTTTTACTTGATAATGTCCACGGCGCCATTCTTGTCGCTGGCCCTGCAATATTCTCGATTTTATCACTGAGTACATTAACCTGTATCAATGTTGAACTCATATACGTATGCAGACCTATGAGGTCATTAGATAACAGGGCCAATGTATTCCATTATTCCCATACAAAGAATAAATGGCTCTTCAAAGTGCGTGATGGTATCAGTGAACAATGTTTAAATTCAAATTGTTCTATTCCGTATTTTGCTGCCCGGACGGTCAGTCGCGCTTTCGCCTTTATTCGACACAAACATCACCGAAATTCTTTTTAGAACAATCGATAATTTTGGTACAAATTACATTCTTTGCTAACCCATAACTACTATTGTAGGTACGTGTAGAATATGTTCAGAGACAAACATTAGCACACATTGACTACTTATTCGCTCTCCCGTGAAAAATATCAAACCCGTGACAAATATCGAACGTTATCATGTTATCACTCGACAGTGCTAAGC
The DNA here is from genome assembly GCA_036873755.1 of Hanleya hanleyi. NCBI lineage: Eukaryota > Metazoa > Mollusca > Polyplacophora > Lepidopleurida > Hanleyidae > Hanleya > Hanleya hanleyi. The sequence goes on along the minus strand of JAVTVY010047641.1, from coordinate 21,027 downwards.
CAGTAGATTGCGTTCGTATTTAGTGTTCATTTAGAGTTATAATAGCAGTATGCACAACATACAATGTAGTCCAAGAAAGGTGCCAAGAATCCCAAAATAGCATGAACCAGCGAATACGACGCGTTATTCGAAATTCCAATCGTTGAATCGTAATACCCGTTTTGATCCTGATCATTGACTGCTGACGTATGACTGCCCCATTCTCACTCCAACTCAACCCCATTTTGGAAAAACTCTTGTTTGGTGCAACTACTCGTCCGGAGCTATGGTGAGACGGTCCATTGCATTAAATATTTCAAAAGTTCTGTGTTGTGTGGTGTTTATGAGAAACTCATTTTATGCTACTTTCAAACAAATGTTAAAAAACACTGTACAATTTGCGCAACGAAAAACGGCGACCCTACATTAAACCGAAGGTGATGTACTGTGTTAATACTTATTTCGATCTGGATGATAATGGTTCCCTGATAAAGTGTCCGTCCCATTGTATTTGAGTGTGCTAGTAAATTATAGTATCCCTGGAAACATAACATTGACAAAATCACATCAACGATAACACTGTGTGCGTCCCATCTCGCGTAGCAATAAAGGTGGGACAAAAGTGAACTGGCTGATCGTTAAAATGACTACGAATAGAAAATTGGAATTAGTCTGGCGAATACTTAATCCGTAATGTTTTTCAAAGACATGAGACAAAGACAACAACGTCAGATATGTAGACTTGCCAAGTTCGGGGAACCACGACATCATACTCACATGTAAAGTAAGGTTTCATTACACACCAAAATGCACATAGTAATGACATGTATATAACTTATAACTTATAACCGATGGGATTGTATAAAATAAGTTTTGAGAAAACAAAAAAGACTTAACAGAGCCGTCAGCTGGATTCGAATCCATGACCTCTCTCAAACACGTTCTTCTTTCTTCTGAAGATGATAATTTGGAGCTGCAAACATTGCGATCCAACACTGAAAGGATTTCTGAAAACCACGAGGGGTAGAATCCATCAAGGGTCGTTGGAAACCTTTAGTTTATGTCACTGTTCTGGGAAATACACAATTTGTGCTCGCTATGGACATGTCTAAATAAAAATCAGTAATTTCGATATCGTAAACTATCCCTTTCTGGACAGTAATATTCCAGTGGGACCTGCATATGGCGTATACATATCACGCCTGTGTTAAATGTGACGATTTTAATCAACGTCACAAAAAATTGTTGCAGAAACTTATAAAACAGGGCTACACCATCAAGCCCCTTCACTCAAAGTTCTCAAATTTGGCGATACATATCGCATGCTGATAGCAAAATACGAGCGTAGCGTGCAAGATCTATGGCGTTACGTTTCGTAACTTGTGCCTAATTCCGCTTAACCCGGGGCTAGGAGCCGTATGAACCCATGTACTTCAAGATCCTCATGGTACTCATATGAACCGTCACAATCAAAGCGTGACTGAGATACACCAGTCTTTAGATGACGACTTTACAACGAATATTATGGATTAAGAATTCTGATCAGCGATACGGATTTGATATTTTTGGAACATCATGATGTCTTGCCGGCATCATTGAAAACTGTTGACCGCTTCTCTCTTGCAGGAAACTAGCCTATGTTTATGTATACTATGCTTGTTTTTTTGAATTTGGTGCTAATACTGTTATATGGAATATGGAATAGGTCTTTGGATTATGGACGCGGATATTCTTTAATGGACGACGGCTAAATTATGAATGACGGACCAGACGCTTGCAATTGGTCCAGCATCAGGAAACAAGAAGGAAAGATCCCTTCCTAGCTTGGTCAAAATGACCATACGTCAATTCGATCAACAATCAACATGTTATATGAAAAGCGACAAAGTGGAGGATGTCACCATGTTTGATTGCTGACTAGGAAGTTTCCATCTATCTGCTATATGGGTTTGTTGAGTTATCGATTATTGTTGTGGACAAAGTACGTGCACATATAGACTGCTTCGATGTTACATTAAACGAACAGAATAGATGAAGCAATCTGTAAATTAAACGAATAGATGAAGCATTCGCGGAACAAGGGATAGATGTTAGCTAAGAACACATTGCGAAGAATGTCGTTGACATAATATTAGGCTCATAGCACAATACAGATACGACAGATTATGCAGTCGTAATCCAGACTAAATTTCCGTAAACACATATTGCATTTACAGTACACAACCGAATGATACTGTTAACCAAGGGTCGCTGTTCATAATAATACATAGTACTAATATGTGTGGTAAATGAGCAGGAATGTACGGTAATGAGAAGCTCATCTCCTGTTTGCTGAACAATTTCTTGACCTGAGCAACCGTCTGGTTTCTAGATGTAACTGAACAGTACTGCACATTGACAACTCAGTACGGTACTCCTCTGTTAAGAACGGTACATCATTTAACCAAGCCGTTCAACTCCGGAAGGTTTCTTGTGTTTTTGTTAATGTTTCTGGCTAGAAAGAAGGGGTAAACGGGTTTCCGTGATGCCAACTAGAAAACAAAATAAATGTTTTGTAAAATTCTGACTGATACCCCTTCTCCCTCCTCTTTTCATCTCCTGTCTCAAAATAAAATGTCAAAGCCGTCTGTGAGCCCCACACACGACAAACACTTCAGGTATGTTTGGACTCAATTATTACTACCGTATGACAAATTTGACTTAGACATGCTATGGACATAATAGACTTTTACGTGCTTGTAGGGAGTTCACTTGAGACCATATCGATCTCCCACAAGCCATGAACACAAATATAGACCGTAGTGTCTGTGGGGAAATCCACTCCCAGTAAACAGAGGGAATTGATTACTGATGTAGCAATCGTGATGTAACATAATTGACTGACCAACCTTGAGATGTTTTCATACCAACACAGTAAGCAAGAAAGCCAGCGAGCACCAGTGCAAACCACAATATGGCTGCTATACGATGTTGTTGCATACTTCAAGCACCAGAGAAAATTCAAATATGGCGTTTGTCACGGGAGACTGTTCGAGAACGGGAAAATACAACACACACCCGATTATGGAGACTGCAAAATATTTATTCCCTGTCGAGCACCTGTACAATACAATCGTGAAGACTGCATTGGTACGGTCCCAGCCACAACGTGAAACACCGTTTTGGTGAATCAGTAGCCAATGACATTGCTAAAGGCAATAATGCATTTACGGTTCGGTCACGTTTGTCCATATTCTAGTATTTATATTCCATATTGCAGTATTTATAGAGTTACAGCAATGTCCATTACATGATTATATCAAGCAAGTATAGGAACCGTGTATTATGAAAGTAGGAGGACGTTTTAGCATTTACAATATAGCGTACATGTATGCGCAACATGCTGTACGTTAACATACCTGTAAAATACAATCGTGAAGACTGCATTGGTACGGTCCCAGCTACGACGTGAAACACCGTGTTGGTGAATACCGAAGCCGGTCAGGGATGTCCCTTTATACTCAAGTTGTTACGTAACTAGCTACAAGCTAAGACGTTCGTGCAATTAACATAAACCGCATATACAAGCGAGTGGACCACGCGTACGGAGATCATTCATGATCAGTAAATGTCAGGCGCTTCGCGCAAGGACTGCCTTTACACACAGAAATTCATGTCTTCTTATATGAACTTCTAAACGGACCGCTCTGCGTGCGAGGACAGCTGTAGTTCTAAACTGAACATATGAATACACCAGACGGACGTGGTTCAGAGATAAACAAGGGCACAGCAGGAAAGAATTAATAAAGGTGCCAGCGAGAATCTATTCGAAGTTACAATTATATGAATCAGAGTAACAATTCCATGGGCGAAACAAAGTCGATGTTAAAGTATACTATGTCCTGTGACACGTTTATACGATATTGCTAGAAACAGCCAGCACCAGAGCAATTCATAGACAGACGTGAATGTTACATGCATGGGAGACAATCAATATCAGTTTTCGGGAACAAATTAGAAACTTCCACAATCTCACTGATATCAGTAGGTTACATGTATATGTATTTTTCACCAAAATAGCTCGTAGGAACTTTACGACCATCCAATTGACAATAGTGTTGGATGACTTTGTCAAATAGACGACAAACCCAGTTGGTCGTTAGGTTTATCATATTTTAGCAGTTGATAGATATTTCTGGCATGTATCTAGTGATGTATTGTTCACATGGCAGTAGTCCTAATAAATCATTAACGATCTTGTATAAATTTTCACTTCTTTTGTTCGTGGTCTGCGCGGGGGGTACAGAACTTGCATGAATCAATCCTGGCAAAACTTACTTTCATACGTTGATTTTTTTTTAAATCTCATATGGGAAGGGCGATTAAATTATTATAATAATTATTCGAATAGAGGTCTACAAGTGATTAGCCATTTTACCTGTCTTATATCCCCTCAGTAAGATACTATCTTCCAACTACTATGTACACTAATAAGAACGCTATTACACTACAGGGCGAGTAAAAAATGTTCACCGTTGGTGGGTTTTTTTATAATTCATCTGAAGTTAATCAATTACTGTGCAAATTAACACATGGGAGGGTACTTCGCACTATATCCACTCAGGGTATTTTCATTTATTTAAGGACAAATATATACATAAAATATGTATATATGACACGGCACTCGTGCTGTATATATGAAACCATCATTTCGAGTTAATGCTATTCAATATTGCACCAGCCTACAATTCCGCTATATTAAAGCATTCCCAGCAAACATACAAGAGCAGTGAGAACACAGCACGGCATTTCTTTTGTTGAAAATAACACAAATTGTACCAGAATCAACACCAATTTGTGCTGAACTCAACATGACTTTGCGTTGATATGTGAAGTTGAACACAAAACCATGTTGATTTCAACACAAAACATTTTGTCTTGATGCAATTTTAGCACAAAATTGTTCCAAAACAACACATTTGTTTCCACAGTGTACTAAAACTCAGAGATACTCTATCGACTCTCATCTTCACAGGATAACTTGCTTTTAATAACAATCTCGTGTTAATTAAGTATGGATTCTCGATAATTCTGATATCACATCATACCCATGACGCTGTCACGGTTCACAGACGGACGGATGTCAAATAGTTCAACCGAGTGTGTGATTATTATTGTGAAGCTAGCACAAGCATATTTGTTAATCGAAGTATGGGAGAAGAAAACATGAAATATAGGGTGTATATATAACTTCAGTAGGACGGACGAATTGCATTTTGTAATCGATCTATATCGATTAAAGTAAAGTTGAAATCACACGAGTCGCCTAATCATGTCAGCTGTGGCATCTTAATAATCAGTGCAGTAAAGTACGAATCTGAGTGACGTTACTATTTTTGACAACGAGCTAATGGATCGATACAATAAAGAACAAAGAAAAACAATTTTGAATAACGTGAATGTTTCCAGTAACACCAGAATCTGCTACTGAGAACATAAACACTGAAATTGATTTTAGAAGTTACTAAAAGCAGTAACGAAGAAACAGATTCATATACAGGAGTTATCTCCTTTAACCGAAAAAACCATGACGTGTTTTGGGCCACCTTTTCGCTAACAAACGAAGGATTTCGACACTTAAAGAAGGCTACCACGTCATTCTAGACATGTTGAACCATACGTAACAAAATAATTAAACATCACTGAAAATTGTAAGCAGTGCGAGAAAAATATACATTATAGATATACCTTCATTTGTGGTCTAGTTGCGTGAAAACTAAGATAAAGATGATAAAACTGGTTTATAATTAACAAAATCATAAAAATGAACAATCAGGAAGTGAATAAACATTTAGAACAACAGACACCAACACTGTCAGAGAAATGTTATTGATTTCAGTAACGATGCATTCAACTTGGCATTTTGTTACTAAATTTGGTAACGTTATTGATTTCCGTACTTTACTGGACTGATAATGGCATAACTCATTCTCATTCTTCAAAAGAAAAACGATGCCGGAGTACTGACAAAAAGCCATATATGACCCCACAGACAAATATACTGGCTGCATATTTCTAAAACATCACAAGGACCAAAATACATTCTCGTTCTTCTCATTCATCAAATGCAATGATAGGTGAAAACTATAACGTCGCGTCTGACAAAAAGTCAGTTGACTTAACATAACATGCCAATATTCTGACTATATTATACCCAAATACACCTCTAGAGGAGTCAGAATCGAACATTCAGTCGTCATTCACATCGGCTCTAAATGACAGGATCCAGAGGGATTCTCGGATGCATATATGGGATTTCGCAATCTCAGTCAGTCTTCTCTATTGCAGAAAACTGGCCTACGTTTATGTACACTATGATTGTTGTTGTTTTGTTCAGTTTTTTTTTTGTTTTGTATTTTTAATTTGGTGTCAATGCTGTTATATGGAATATGTCTTTGGTTTATGGACACGGAAATTCTTTAACCACGGCTGAATATTGAATTACGGACTAGACGCTTGTATTGCACTGTCGGAAGGATTGGGTCAAATTGACCAGATATTTTTGGGTATAGCCGTGGCGGACCCAAATAGTTTGGATCAAATTCCATTTTGGGTACGTCACGACTATATCCAAAAATTCTAACAGCGTATGATACTTAGTGAAGCACATATCGAATAGTTGAGATCAGTCATCCTCTGGCAGGACTCGATCCCAAAACTAAAGCAAAGATAACCGCTATTACAAGAGAATTGCTTAGAAGGCAAAAATATTATGGTGTTGACCAATCAACTGTGTTTGAGGATGAAAGGCATCAAATATCAATTAAAACGTTATACTTCAACGACTACAGGAGTGTCGAAATACCAGAACGTGAAAGATCATGTGCTCAAATAAACTGAAAAAAATTCGAAAAGAGCAAGACAGAAGCAGGCGTCAGATCCGACATTCCTACGTTTGCCGTATGAACAGCGCGTAATACAATATCTCCATCACTATCAAAATCGAAGCGTGGCTGAAATACTATAAGAAAACTACTTCAAAATCCATCGGGAATAAATAATACAGATCACTGATGCGGATTTAACTATGTGGATATCAGGATATTTTACAGGCATCACTGAAAACTGTTGATAATTTCTCTCTTGCAAGGAACTGGTGTATACATTTAGTTATGCCTTGCTCGAACTCTGGTGCTGATATTGTCTGATGAAGTAGGCATTTTGAGTTGTTGACCTTTTTTAAAGAAAAGATCTGCGGATGTTTAGATGGTAGCTTTAATCAGATCAACGTCGTTTTTCCCTCTAAAGATCACATAATTCATCATCGTTGATCAGCTGACGTGACAGGGACATTACAGCATTGCTCTTGATCACCGTTCATCAGCTGATGTGACAGGGACATTACAGCATTGCTCTTGATCACCGTTCATCAGCTGACGTGACAGGGACGTTACAGCATTGCTCTTGAATATTTTGTATCTAATGCCGATCTAGCCGGCGCGAGGAGCCATGCGGTCAAATCATTCAAGATAATAAAAGCTTAGCTGGAATACAAATCATCACAGAAATCAGTTTTGGTTCTTGTGATGTTTTTAGATATAATACAGTCATTTTGTTGGCCTGTGCTGTCACATGACTTCTTGTAAATATACCGGCATCTTTTTGTGCTACCCTTGTTATGCTGGGTTTAATTGATAGTTTTTCGAGATGTTTTAGATGCCGTGCTAAACTCTGAATATGAGTGTTTGTGAACGACCGTGTGTTATATAGTAATCATGGAAACATAACATTGACATCTACACATCAAATACTCTGTGTGTAGGATGTCTGGCAGACGTGAAGGTGTGACCAAAGTTTATAGCACAGTCCGGGAAGGATGGGGGAGGCTGACTGTAATTGGGAAATACACTTTTAACCAAGAGTATATATCCTTCGAATATAGCTTGAATTTGGTCTTTTTATCGAGTGGTAATCTAACACCAACTACACAAGCATCGTCAAAACGTCACAAGCATCGTCAAAACGCGGTATTCTTCGGTTTGATTCGCATATGATATTGGCTGTGAAAGCGGCACATGTACCGTTAATGAAGATTTCTATGTCCAATAACTCCTGCAGTGGGGCAATCTCTTCCATTTCATATAGGATATTTCTGGTACTGCAAATGCAGTAGTTTCGATTCAAACTATATACATGTATGGTAGAGAAAAGGCGGGCATGACATATTTGATCAATATAGTGACAATAATAGCGATATTAAAAGAGTAGTTTGTAAAAATATTCGGCAAAACGTTTTCTCTTCTTGAAAGCTATAACAACATGACAGAGTTTGTTGTTACCTTCATCTGAAATTTTCAGATTTTGATGCATTGTTTCAAAGATAAAGTTTATTTATGATGAATCATTTATGACCCCGTGTGCAGATATATTCAATACAGATAGGTCATGTTTTATGTTAGAGTAAAAAACATTTGCGTACACTTCGCCATCCATAAGATGGCTTGCGAATCGTGTGTCTCCATTATCGCGGATTCTGTTCGGCCTTCATCCGGCGCAGAACAGACTCGAGAATTCTGATAAATTACAGGTTTTCATACCACTTCGGAAACAGATATTGCCTGGGTTTACAAAATATAAAGTTATGAATAACTTTCGTATCATCCAAGAGGTGTGGTAGATCTGTAATTTTGAACAAGTAGGACATCACATGACTCGAAAATGGCGGGTTACGTTGAGGTTACGTCGCTAGACTTTTGCTGATTGGCTAACGAAGTCACGTGAAATTGATTTCTGGAAATTCCCTCTTGAACTTGCCGAAAGTAGGCTGAAAATGGATACACACGATCCCAGGGTCAGTCTTACCGTGTATAGATGACCGAGATGGTTACAGGTTGGGTAAAAACTTCAAGCAATCGAATCGTCTGTTAAATTTTTTGACGAATTGATGTTAGATCGAAGGACGATTAAACAGCTGAAAACATGTTTCAAATAGAGCTGTATCTTGTTTTTTTCTACTGATAATTTATATGTTATCGCGTTGTCATTAGAGAGTGGTATTTTGCATAATGTGACGAGTCAGAAAAGGAGTGGGGGGATATATTTTTTGTGTGTAGACTAATGCTACGTGAAATGATGCTGATATATATACATTCGCCATAACGCATAGTAATATATTGTTAGCATTCTTTACATATTTGTTCCAGTTGATAATCAAGTCGTTCTAGTTGTTGTTGTTGTAATTTGACAGAGTTCTGATAGCAACCAATTTCACGTGTTCTAAAGATGAATACGTCTCTATCCACGTTGGCACGTACTGTAATGGTTAATTGATCATTCTAGTTGCTCGCCCAGCTGTTGTCGTAACATGGTTTTCATTGATGTTTATTAAATTAACATTTATGCACAATTTCCGACGAAAGATTTCTTCGGTGATCGCCTTGTTGACGAAAAGATCGAGATCGAGGCTCTACTCCTGAACCAACTTTCAGTTCATTTTAGAGTACTTTTCGTGGATTATCATTAATTATAAATCATTGAAATAATTATCTTTGATAATTGAGATCCCTATTCAGCTAAAATTGTGAACAATTAGTTCCAGTTTAATGAGTAATGATGGTAAGCTCTTCTGAAGTTTCCAGGATATGGAATTGCACTGTACTCCAACAGGTGGCGCTAACGTTGCACAAGCGGGAAAGTATAAATTACGTCGTCACACGGAGATTCTTCACTTGGTATCAACTGGGACGAGTATAGATATTCGTCCCAGGTATCAACCGAGTCAGCTGCACAGTTGATGAACTGAAATATCCTGTGAGCACAGCCAACGAGATAAAAATACCCCAGAAATCTTTCACAGCCAGGCAATTAAAAAGGGGGCAAGTACAGCAAGGAGTATGCCAGAATAAACTGATAGACCGTCAGTGTCTATATCCATGCACTACCCCGAGAAAAATATCTGGAACCCCGAGATAAATTTCTGGACCCCGAGAAAGTTTACTGGATAAATGGAAAACATATATATTTACTAGTCGATAGGCTAAAATATATTTCCGAGCTTTGAACTCCATATAGATCATCTAGACGTCATTGTTCAGTCATGTTGATGCATTGTTAATATCCAGTCCAGGATCATAGTGCCACACATACGACAGATCATATGATCTACAGCACATATGACCGATTATAAGATTAATACAGGCACGATTATAACAGGGGCAATCACCAGCTTAAATTTAATGAATGTGGAGAGTATGAGAGTTTTCACTCATTGACATACTAAGTCAGAGTGTTAACACTGAAACACTAAAACACATTCATTCTTATTAAACGCACCCCTGGATAAATCACGGAGTAAGCTTCTAGAGGTAGTCGAATACACGGATCCAGCATATCGGCATATAGAGGTATCCATGGTATCGATACTTACCTGAAATCAACATAATATCAAGATCGTCAAACGGACGTGAATTACGGACACACACATAGATCACACAGACAACTTACGAAGTCGGAAAGTAACCAGATATAAAGGACGGGGTGAAATTTCATGGAATACCAATGTAACGTAACTATCGATCTTCCATCAGAGATCGGGGATATTATATACAAATTACACAGGATCCAGAAATATACTCAGGACATGAAAACGATGTAGCACAGAATCTGAATGGAATAACAACAGAACACGGAACATCAGGAGAGCTTACGTTTATTGGATATTCATGTACGATGATATTAATGATATCAAAGTGAATCTGTTGATGTAACCAATACAGAGTTTATTATACGAATAAAAGTTATTCAACTTATTACTGCATTTATCCAGTTATTCAACATTAGAGTATTATGTACAATGTGGAATTCCGGTTAGAAACCGGTGGTGCCAGAACTGACTATTGGCGATTGGTATGAAATATTAATCAGTCATCCTGATCGATCAGTTGGGTATTTCTACAACAACGTTGACTTAGAAATTCCCGGTTGACTGTAACAATATACACAGTGGTGAAACCGTGAACATGAATTACGTTTCCCGCACTGAGATATATGCTAGGGATGTTATGTTATGTTATGGATGCACACCATTCAATGCATTCCCGGACACGTGATCAAAATTGTCATTTTCACAGAATAATTGACCTTTGATCATGGCAGTCGTGTCAAGCTTTATAGATATGGCCATAAAAGGTACACGAATATCAAAGAAATCAGCAGACTGTGCGATTATGAGTAAGAAAGTCAATACAAATATGTTGACATATATTGCTAGAGTAAAATATGACCAATAGTACATCGATATAGCGGTTATAAGTTATATGCAAGGCAGAAGCTGTGAATTATTTTTTCATGGCGAAATTATGTGAACGATTCCATAGCTCTTGATAATTTCCAATGTACACAATTAGTGTCGATAATTATAAATGTAATGTCGATGATTATCCACACTAAAATATAAATTTTTCTTCGCTAGATTCGAAGCAAACACCGAGACTGAACTATATGGATTACTTCAATTGTTACGATATTCGCTCTTGAATGTTCAACTGCACTTGAGAACCTCCCTTGACTCATCTTTAAGGAAGGAAGGGTAAGGAAACATTACACCGAACTATCTTCCATGGTCTGTATTTTGATTCGCATTTTTAAACGTATTAATTTCAACTGGTATCTGTTAAATAAGGTGGCTGGAAATTTTAGCCAGTGGTCGATGTAGAATTAGATATGTATTTTTATGTACACCACGGCATTCTTATGTTATTGTTCGTGCTGCTTATGTTATTGTTCGTGCTGCTTATGTTATTGTTCGTGCTGCTTATGTTATTGTTGGTGCTGCTTATGTTATTGTTCGTGCTGCTTATGTTATTGTTCGTGCTGCTTATGTTATTGTTGGTGCTGCTTATGTTATTGTTCGTGCTGCTTATGTTATTGTTCGTGCTGCTTATGTTATTGTTCGTGCTGCTTATGTTATTGTTGGTGCTGCTTATGTTATTGTTCGTGCTGCTTATGTTATTGTTCGTGCTGCTTATGTTATTGTTCGTGCTGCTTATGTTATTGTTCGTGCTGCTTATGTTTCTCGAGATGAACATATCGATCCCATTAACTGTGAATGTCATTGCGTACTTAATGCCGTACCTGGTCAAGCGTGGACTGATTATTGAATCGATCAATCGTTCATCTGTCAGATGAAATGTTCATAGAGTAATTCCTAGGTGCATTACATCAATTCAGAATATGCATGTACGAGTAACACCACTGTGTATTTTTCTCACAATCGTGCGGAGACGGATATTAATTTGACTTACTTCACGACATCTACCAATTACGAACGTCGAAGACGAGAATCTCACATGCCAAGTTAGGTTCAAAGATCTTGGATACCATGATCTTGGATACCATGATCTTGGATACCATGATCTTGGATACCATGATCTTGGATACCATGATCTTGGATACCATGATCTTGGATACCATGATCTTGGATACCATGATCTTGGATACCATGATCTTGGATACCATGATCTTGGATACCATGATCTTGGATACCATGATCTTGGATACCATGATCTTGGATACCATGATCTTGGATACCATGATCTTGGATACCATGATCTTGGATACCATGATCTTGGATACCATGATCTTGGATACCATGATCTTGGATACCATGATCTTGGATACCATACCGAGTTTTTCTCAATTGATTTGCGATAAATAACCCCACCAATAACGAGTTATATATTTCCCGAAAGCTGTTCATTCAGGAAAATAGAATTGTGTTATCATTTTGATATTCGGATTAGAATATCTGAATTATTAACGGTTTTGGAAAAATTAATTTTCTACCTTCCTCGTTGATCAAATAGGCGTAGGAAGCGGGAAGGGTCCCACCCCACCCCCAGTTTTTGAGGTCGGCAACTCGCCAACTGCTGCTGTAATGTAGTTCCGACTAACTGAAGCATGGAAATTCTGTAAATGCTCTCAAATAAACCTCTGAAAATGATCCAGATCGAAGGAAATGGACTCAAAAAGAATTCAAACTTTTACCTAGCGTAGTTATGATGGTATTTGGGGACATTAACTCACCCTCCATCCGCACGCCCCGGTCAAATCATCCTCCTATGCCACTCGATCACTTCTAAAGTTCTTACCAAATATATTTAAGCTTTAATATTCCTGTAATATAGTTTTTCAGACCAAAAAAGCGCGCCTCATTCATTATTATTTTGGCCTGAAAGTTGACTTGTGACATACGTCAGTTAGGATATTTGTACAATTAATTGTCGCCACTGTTCGTTGAGATACATGTATAATATTGACGTTTCTAGGCACAGATATATTGGTGTATCCCATCCCTCCGTGGGGATACGATTAACCCCAATTTGATATATCCTTGGCTTTGTTATAGAAAGATATTTTCGTGTTATGGTGTTATACTCATCCTCTGCCGAACAGGAGAAAATCAGCATAGAAGCTTCTGCTACAATATAAATTTCTCGTTGCTTTTCTTTCCATCGCGGAATATCGAGTAGATCGTCCATTGGTTAGCCGATATGGGTATTCCAGGTATTTCAGGATTAATATTTCTGTTACTGTCCTAGTCGCTATCGCGCTCATCGATCCCGTATTTCCTCGAGATGGATAGCTTGATGGAGAGAAATTGTCTGCGATCCTTGCAAATGCTTATATTCCTTTTACTTGATAATGTCCATGGCGCCCTTTTGTCGCTGGTCCTGCGATATTCCCGATTGTGTCACTCAGTACAATAGCCTATATCAGTGTTGAATTCATATACGTATGGTGACCGGAATTTTTTCATGAGGTCATCAGATAGCGGGGTCAGTGCATTCCGTTATTCGGTCTCTATATTGTCACACCGTACCAAGAATAAATAGATCCTGAAAGGGCGTGGCGGAGTGAAAACAATGGAATTTCAAATTGTTCTATTCCGTCTTTTTCCTGCCCGACCGGTCAGTCGTTCCTAAACAACATCGAAATACTTTTCAGAACAATCAATATTTTTGGTACAAAATGCATTATATTTCAACCCAGAACTACTATTCAGAAACAAACATTTTCACACATTGGCTATTTATTCGCTATCCTGTAAAAAATATTAACCTGCGACAAGTATCGTACGTAGTAGAGTAGATAGAGTAGTGTTAATAGAGTAGATTACGTTCGTATTTCATACTCATTTAGAGTAATAATATAATTTTTCACAACATACAATGGTCTCAAAAAAAGGCGCCAAAAGTCTCAAAATAGCATGAACCAGCAAATACAGCTCGAGATCCGAAATTTCAGTCGTTGAATCCTAATCCCTGTCTTGATCCTGATCTCCGACTATGACGTATGTCTGACGTATGACTGAGCCATTCTCTCCTCAACTCAACCCTCTTTTGGAAAGACATGTTTAGCACAACTATTCGTCTTGAATCATGGTTACATTTCACAAGTTTGGAGCACTGCGTAGAATGGTCAATGTGAGAAATTAATATTATGCGATTTTCAACTAAATACTTAAACAAAAACTGCACAATTTGAGCAGCGAAAAACGGCGAACCCACACCAAACCGAAGGTGATATACATTGTTAATACTTGTTTCGATTTGAATGATAATGATTCCCAGATGAAATGTCCATCCGATTGTATATGAGTGTGTTAGTAAACTATAGTATCCCGGGAAACATAACATTGATATAAGCACACCAAAGATAACATGTGTGCGTCTGATCGCGCGCAGCAATAAAGGTGTGACAAAGGTAAACTGAGTGATCGTTAAAATGACTACCTGGGTCCAATAGAAAATATGAATTATTATGGCGAGTGCTGAACATCGTAATATTTTTCAAGGACAACACAATGCGATGGAGTTTGATTCGAATCCACGACCTCTCCCAAACATGTTTTTCTTTCTTCAGAAGATGAGAATTCGGAGCTGCAAACATTGCGATCCTTTACTAAAACGATTTCTGAAATCCAGGAAGGGTATAGAACCCATTTTAAAAGAATCCATCAAATGTCCTTTGAAACCTTTGGATTATGTAGAACTCGGTCACTGTTCTGGGATATACACAATTTGGGCTCGCGATCGAGTTGTCTAAATTAAATACAGTAACTGGTCCAGCATCAGAAAACAAGAATGAAAGATCCCTTCCGAGTTTGGTCAAAGTGATCATACGTCAATTCGACCAACACTCAGCATGTAATTTGACAAAGCGAAAACTAGTATGGTGTCCCATAGCTTCCATCTCTGCTAAATGGGTTTGTTGAGTTATGGATTATTGTTGTGGACCAACATGACCAAGTATGTGGATATACAGACTGACTCGATGTTACCAATGAAGGAATAAATAAGGATAACCTACGCATTCTCGGAACTATGAATATATGTTAGCTAAGAACACATGTCGTAAACACAATATTAGGGAGAAAACACAATGCAGATACAACAGATTATGCATTCGTAATCCAGACAAAATTTCCGTAAACAGGTATTACATTTACAGTACATTACCGAATGGTACGGTTAACCAAGGATCGCTATACATAATAATACATCATACATGAGCAGGACTGTATGGTAATGAGAAGCTCAATACTTTCTGTTTACTTGAGATTACTGAACAGTACCGCACATTGATAACTCAGTACTCCTCTGTTAAGAACGGCACATAATTTAGCCAAGCAGTACGGTGGAAAATTGACCATATTTATTGATCTGAAGCAAGCTTCTCGTGATTTTTTAAGTTTCTAACTAGAAAGAAGGGGCAAACGGGTTCCTGAGGTGCCAACTAGAGAAAAAATTAAGGGTTTTGTAAAATTCTTACTTATAACCTTCCCCCTCCTCTTTTCAAATCCTGTCTCCAAACAATATGTCAAAGCCGTCCGTGAGCCCCACACACGGTAAGCACTTTAAAGTTATGTTTTGGACTTATTTGATAATTATTACCACCGTATGACAGTTTTGTCTGAGACATGCTATTGACATAATAGATTTTTACCTGCTTGTAGAGAGATCACCGGAGACCATATCGATCCGTAAAACACAAATATAGAAGGCAGTGTCTGTGAATCATCATCTTTTAGTAAACAGAGAGAATTAATTACTGATGTGGCAATCGGGATGTATTGCCGACTGAACGACAATATACACTACCGTATATTGTTGAGATACTACATAAACTGTAGTTTCTCTGGTATTATTAAATAATGCCAGGCAGAAGATTCTCTGCAAAGGCGAAAAACGCCAGTCGTAAATCGACTCATCTAAGACACAGGGCTAGAGCCCGTCAAATCAGACAAAGTAATAGAACTTGTCACCGCTAAACAGTATATCCGAAGCCTATCAACCGTTGAACTGTCGTCTGACGACATTCTTCTATTATCGAAGGGACTAAAATACGTCCCATCCCCTAAATTGGGAATAGACGATATGATGTCAGTCTTTAAATCTATGGAACATAGAGCCCGTCTCAACGTATATTTTGAAGATGAACATTCTGAATATAACAGAAAATCTGTTCTTTTCAGACCACGCTCTACATTTATTCCGCCACTAGCGGATAATAGCACAGAGGATTACCTGTTTGCGACTAAAATGTTTCTTACTACCAAGAACAAAAGTCTTTATGAGATGAATAATCTAACGATTGGGGAAATCGCCTCACTTCATAAACTGAAGTCAGCGGGCCTGGCCTATGTGATCACAAAGGCCGATAAAAACAATACAACGGTTATCCTAATAAACAGGATTACAGAAACGAAGCCAACCGTCAACTATATGATGGTGTACACTACACGGAAATTATGACGGTAAATACCGATCATAAAATACAATTGGTAAAACAAATAATTTACCAACTAAATGAATGCAATGCTCTGAGTAAACAAACTCTGAATTACCTATCAGAAATTACTGCAGTAATGCCAACGCTATATTTTCTGCCTAGATACATAAGGTGGAATCAATTATAAGACATCTGGATATGCTATTTAACAGTGTCGGCGTCTGTCTGCCCAAGACCTCTACGGTCTCCGAAAGAGTGTACAATCGTACACGGAGCGAAATGATATACGCTACTGTATATCTGAGATACCTATGATATCTGGCATTTATAATGCCCAGCGGAAGATTTTCTGCTAAGGCGAAAGCCGACTGTCGTAAAATCGACAAATTTGACACAAACAGGGCAATAGCCCGGCAAATTAATAACAAAGCTACAAGAGGTAACTGAAATATATGAAATATATTCAGTATTTACGCAGACTGTCAGCACACCAGATAGCATGTTTGGATACCCACGATTACGGGTTAACTGAGAATAAATTCAGAAACAGACATACTGAGGGATACCCGCATGGCGGAAGGATTCTCATATTACAATGAAGTAAACTATGCTTGTCACAAGTTACTTCTTGGAGAATGATGGCTCATAATTTCTATATGGGAATTGAATTGACTTTTGTGGTGTATATAAACATATGCCATCAGTAAAATACTGAGAAGATCTGATCATGTTGATGACATGTTGTGATCTGCGTTGAGACTCCCTGACGAGGGTTAATCGCTAATTCGTATATTATGAATTAAAAAAACAACCCGAAACTCTGTTTCTGTAAATATATTTCTACAGAACTTACCCACAGTTTGATAACCAAGGGCAGAGTCGGAGTCTGAGCTACAACCATAAGTGTACAGGTGTGGCTCATTCGGATTGCATATATTATTATATTATGATGTATCGACCTTGAGATGTTTTCATACGCACACAACGAGAGCTAGCGAACACCAGTGTAATCCCCATATATGCATATCGCTCCAATCCACAATATGACTGCTATACGAAGTTGTTACATACAGCAAGCGCCAACTCAATTCACAGGACCGCTGTTGTACGAAGTTGTTAGATACAACAAGCACCAGAGCAATTCAAAATATGGCTGTTTACGAAGTTGCTGGATACAGTCAGCACCAGATCAATTGAGGATATGGCTGTTATACGAAGTATACAACTTTTAATATTGACTACATGAACAAACGTGAATGAGACAATATCAGTTTTATATCAATTAGAAACTCCAGCAATCTCATTGATATCAATAGGTTACATGTATATGCATACAATTATCATATTTCAGCAATTGATATATATTTCTGGCATGTATCTATTGATGTATTATTCAAATGGCAGTCGTCCTAATTATTCATTAGCGATCTCGTATAGATTTTCACTTCTTTTCTTCATGCTCTGCGCTGGGGGTACAGAACTCGCATCAGCCAATCCTGGCAAAACTTACTTTCATACGTTGAATTATTTAAAAATCTTATTTGGGAAGGGCGATTAAATTATTATAATAATTATTCGAATAAAACTCTACAGGTGACTAGCCATTTTACTGGTCTTATATTCCCTCAGTATGATACTATATTCCAACTGCTATGTACACTAATACGAACCCTACTACACCAAATATGAAACCAACAATCCGAGTTAATGCTATTCAAAGTTATACATACAATTCCGCTATATTCAATCATACCAAGAGAGCAATAAGATGACTAGTGGTGAGAAGATAGAAGGACACGTCTTACTAGAAGTCATATTACCCCACATCTTCATGTAGCTTCACAGGCTCGAACAACTTGTCACAACTAACAGCATCAGTTGCTTTTGATAACAATCTCGTGTTAATACAGTATGAATCTTCGAGAATGCTGATATCACAACATACCCTTGACACTGTCACGGTTCACAGAAGGACGGATGTCAAGGAATTCAACCGAGTGTGTGATTATTGTTGTAAAGCTATAGAACAAGCATTTGTCAGTCTAGGTATGGGAGAAGAAAACCTGAAATATAGGGTGTATATATACTTTAGTAGGACGGGAAATTTTTTTAATCGATTTATATCTATTATACAGTTGAAATCACGCGAGTCGTCTGATCATGTTAGCTGTGACATCTTAATAATCGTACAACGGTAATACCTTCTCATTCTTCTCATTCATAACATACAATGATTGCTGCAAAGTATAACATCGCGTCTGACAATAAGTCAGTTGACCTAACATGCCAATATTCTGACTATTATACACAAAAAATCTCAAAAGGAGTCAAATCCGACATTCAGCCTTCAACCGTCGTCCACATCGGTTCCAAATTAGAGTATTCGGAGGGATTTTCGGGTGTTTACGGGATTTCGATATCTCAGTCAGTCTTCATATGACTTTTTGTCAGTACGCTGGCATCGTTTTCCACTACCCTTTAAATGATGCGTTCAATTCTCTCTTGTACTAATCCAGCTTATTTTTACGTATACTATGATTGTTGTTGTCCTGTTTGTTTTTTTCCTGCTTTTCCAATTTGGTGTTAATGCTGTTATATGAAATAAGTCTATGGATTATGAACGCGGAAATTCTTTAATGGACGACAGCTGAATATTAAATAACGGACGAGACGCTTGTATTATGATACTGAGTTGTGCACCTGTCGAATTTTGAGATCAATCATTCCCAAGCAGGACTCAATTCCATATCTGAACCAAAGATAACCGCTATTACAAGATAATCACTTAAGCCCAAGTCCCACTTAGGCGAATTCCTTTACGAAGCTTGACGATTTAAGATCGTAAGTATTGGTAAGATTCTCGCAAGCTATTTGTAAAGACATTCGCCATGGTTCGTAAGCCATCGCTTCAGTTCGTAAGAAAATCGTCGCCACGGTTTTATCGCCGCGTCAATTTCAAAATGTTCAAAAAATTCGCCAAGCAATGCGATTTTGCCTTAAATCTCAAATATTCGTAATTTTATCGTAAGTCGTCGTAACTACGTTGTAATGCATCGTAATTAAGTCGCAATTTAATCGCCTTATTGGTAACAGTTCCGTTAATAATCGTCAAATGAAAAATAAATACTAATAGTTACGATAAAGCCCAAGTCCCACTTAAGCGAAGTTGTTTACGAAACTTTGCGATGTATTGGTCGTAATGTTTCGTAATAAATCGCTTTACAAAAACCGGTTTCCCGTCATTTGGGGCGAATAGATACGACATGTTTTACGAGTAATTACGACTATTTACGATGCAGTTACAAAGAAATACGATACTTTTACAACAGTTAGCGATATTCGCACCCAAATTTAGGCGAATCAGTGCGATACAGTTGCGAATATGTGCGATGTATTTGCGAACATTTACGAAGTGCATGCGACTACTTGCCATTATTTCACGATGTCTCGCGAAAACGTACGAAGGTTTTACGACGTTTTTACGACGTTGTTATGACAGTTTGGGTAAAATGTTTACGATTACTTCGTATACCATCGTTTCCTGTCGTAAGTTATCGTAACTATTAGTGTTTATTTTTCTCTTGACGATTATTAACGGAACTGTTACAAATAAGGCGATTAAATTACGACTTAATTACGATGCACTACAACGTAGTTACGACGGCTTACGATTGTTTACGATAAAATTACGAATATTTGAGACTTAAGGCAAAATCGCATTATTTGGCGAATTTTTTGAACATTTTGAAATTGGCGAATGTCTTTACGAATAGCTTGCGAGAATCTTACCAATACTTACGATCTTAAATCGTCAAGCTTCGTAAAGGAATTCGCCTAAGTGAGACTTGGGCTTTACTTAGGAAACGATTGTATACGAAGAAATCGTAAATATTTGACCCAACCTGTCATAACAACGTCCTAAAAACGTCGTAAAACCTTCGTACGTATTCGCAAGACATCGTGAAATAATGGCAAGTAGTCGTATACACTTCGTAAATGTTCGCAAATACATCGCACATATTCGCAACTGTTTCGCTCTGATTCGCCTAAATTTGGGTGCGAATATCGCTAACTGTCGTAAAAGTATCGTATTTCTTTGTAACTGCATCGCAAACAGTCGTAATTATTCGTAAAACATGTATCTATTCGCCCCAAATGACGGGAAAAATCGGCTTTTGTAAGCGATTTATTACGAAACATTACGACCAATACATCGCAAAGTTTCGTAAACATTTTCGCTTAAGTGGGACTTGGGCTTTAGAAGGCACAACTGTGTTC
>JAVTVY010047640.1:0-24388 GCA_036873755.1 Hanleya hanleyi | reverse complement strand
ATGGACCTTTTTAGATCATATTTCAATACAGAATAGAACATTTCTTACATTTCAAAATTTCAAAATAATGCTGCGCTAAAAGCTGATGCATCAATCACAGAACACAAGTGTTACTCTTACGCGAGTGCTTATGAAATCGCGTTGAGGCAACAACCCTGTTGAGACATCCTGCTTGTGTGCTTTCTAATACAACCAAGGGACATGAGATGCACTCTGATGCATTTGGTAAACAGCCTGCTTCTGTTATATTAGTAGTCACTAGAGTGTTCAAAACGTGCAAACTATTAACTACATGAATTTGATCACGTTTCAGTTTTTCTCTAAGCGCATTCAAGATTAAGTTATTTTTGCCCTGTACTGTAACAATCGCCATGATCACCAAATTTGAATATTAGCAAAGGACCAATCACCTGAAGCTTATACAGTTCACCATCTTTTTTCTCCAGCTCCTGTTGAAGGTTAACTTTTTCTGTGGCAAGCTGAGAAATCTTCTCCTTGTGACTTTTGATGGTTTCTTTACAGCGATTCAGTAAGTTTTCCTGTCTCTTCACCTAGAAGTAAATATAAAACTATATATACCTGTACATAACACATGTACTGTGAGAATTACGCAATAACTCAACTATATTGATAAGTGTGTACTGTTCTCATCATTTAAATAGAGACCTCGCAAACTGGGTGATTTAGTATACTGTAATGTTATAAAATGCCACAAAACGGTCTACAATGTTGTAAATTGACATGACTGGTGTGTTCCAGACTATACTTTCGGTAGCAAACTCGCCTGCCAAAAATAGAGGAAAGGGTGTGAACGCGAGATTGTACCACACAGTTGTGCCCATTTAGTAGAACAGGTATACTTCGTTGGACTCCAGTGGTGGTGGACTGGTTCACCAGCCATTCGTAATTCCAAGATTATCATTTGGGCTAAAATTAGTTTTGGTTCAGATGTTGTTAAAGAGAAATCCCCTTAACATCATACTGCTCCGGAAAATTGCACTATATTTTTGCTTCATGAAATAAGGGCTGTTCCATTTAAAAAGGTATGGGAGGGGAGGAAGGCACTCAATATATTATTCTATGGGTCATAGGAGGAAATTCCCTTCAATCCATGTTACAACATTGGGAAGGCCAATAAAATTTCTATGGGTGGTGGGGTATAATTCAAAGCTGCCTTCGGCCCCTCCCATACCTTTTTAAATGGAACCGCCCTAAGAAGTTCCACGGAAATTATCCATTGGATTTGATAATTTGGGATTTGTTTACTGCGAAGATTGGTCATAGGGTGCCTCTATATTTCTACACAAAAGCAAGGCGCTATGGGTTGTGATGTTGTTCTTGTTCCATGCAACGTAACAGAAGCGACGTCAATGGTAGCGTCACAGGTTCTTCGTCACAACGCTAACGTTACTTCCACTCAACTTGGACATCATTCTTCCTCAACTCTGACGTAATTCTACCTCAATTCTGACATATCTGATGGCCGCGCCCTACAACTGGCGAGCGTGAAATAAAAGTGCTCTATCTCCGACATGAAATGGATTATCCCCATTCAATTATTCAGGCATTTATATTTAATTACCGGAAAAGCTCTTCCACATAAACTAAATGGACTCCTTTGTCTTGTGACACTTACATGAAAGATGGACCTACCATGACCATTTGTACGTACCTTCTCCTGGAGATTAGCCAGAGAGTTATCTCCCCCTCCTGTGTCACCTTCTCCAGCATTTGAGGGAGTTATTCCTGAAGCCTTTGATTCAATGTCAGCAGGCACTTCTTTCCCCTCCTTCAATAATCTCACCTAAATCAGAATTGATTTCAGCAGAACATCACTTTCAGGGTTCCTACCCTTTGTGAACGACAAAATTCCAGGACTTTTCCAGGTCCATACAACCTTTTTCCGGGACATTTAACTGAATTTTTCTGGACATTTTTGACACCTTTTACCATGTTTCATTTAACAAATTCAACAATGAACATTAGAATGAATGAACATGTAGTTCAACTATCACATTTCATACAGATCTGACTAGATTGAAGAATAAAATCAGTTTGTTAGAAAGAAATTACAGTAATTAATTGTGGCAGATATTTTGGGGGGAGGGAGGACAATAAAATTCAAGGATTTTTTCAGGACTTTTTACTAATATTGTCAGAATTCAAGGATTTCCAGATCCAGGAATTTATTTTCTCAGAATTCAAGGAAATCAAGGCCCTGTATGAACCATGCACTTTATATAACAAGGAAAAGTAAAACTGGTCATCTGGATAAATCGTATCTTGACCGACATTGTGGCACTGATCTGGTGCTTTCAACTTCATAATCACTTTGATATCACCATTAATCTATATGCTTCTTAACTCATTCAATATGGTAGCTCATTCCAACATGTTTCCAGCTGATGGCAGTCAGTAAAATTGAAAAATTAACTTATTCAATTGCTTGATGTCCTTTTGTATTAATTATTTCCGCCATCAAATGTGTTTTTATACCAAGTAAAAATCGGGGAAAAATGGCATGATCATAACCTTTAATTGATGTAATTTATTTTTCAAAGCATTGCACAAATATATGTAGGTTCCACA
Source organism: Hanleya hanleyi (assembly GCA_036873755.1). NCBI lineage: Eukaryota > Metazoa > Mollusca > Polyplacophora > Lepidopleurida > Hanleyidae > Hanleya > Hanleya hanleyi. The sequence continues at coordinate 21,799 of JAVTVY010047640.1, read as the reverse complement.
ATTGGAAGCATATATTTCCTTGACTACAATGCTCAGAAATTAACAACCAATACTCATTTCACTTTCCCGCAGTTGTTTTCCATTATCATGATCATGTTGGACAGTTCATTTCTTTAACTTTTCAAAAATAGTCTCAGTTATAATGGATGGCAAATATTTAAATACAAAAGTTACAACTGGATATGAATGGGTTTCATCCAGCATCTCTTCCAATGAGTCGTGCTGTCACTTCAGCTAGGCTGTTCACGTCCAGTGGCTAAACGGGGATGCGTGATTGGTCAATTGGACCATTCCATATTTTCTTGCCAAGAATAGTGGGCGAGAAAATTGGTTGAGTTGTACCGATCCAAATGTTGAAAAATTTTGTCAATAAAGCTTATGAAGTGGATCTGATGGATTATATCTTCATGGAACAATTGGATGGTCTCTTGGACAAGCTATACTCAAGAAACAGGGAGGTTAGAATGAGATTTACTGGAGAAATTTCTACAGCAACATTATGACAAAGTAAAATTTTGAAACTTTCATAGTTTCATGTTTTCTCCCATGATTTCTTTGTTTCTCTCTCAATCTTGTTTTGCTCATTTGTAACAACAAAAATCTTTCAAAATAAGACTTTTTCAAAATAAGGGCTTTTAGAATTTACCTCAGTAGGCATCATTGAGGTCGAGTCAAGGAATTAATATGTTGTCTTTTGTCATCATTGAGACAGAATGGGTTAAAGACGAAGGGAGAAATTGGGCAACGCATCTCTTTCTCATCAATCATCTCAATAAGAATTTTTTATCCATATATCAGTCTAACGAGGGTAGGCTGATTTTTTTATAGCTTTAACTTCCAAGCTTCGAGGTAGCTAACTCTGAAAGACTAACAGTCAGTCGCTAGTACCAGTCATTTCCCCTCAAATTTGGGTTGTAACAGATATTGCTAGAAATTTATTTCCGTATTGTTGATTTGACAAATTATTTGTGCCTGAAAGCTTTGCGGCATTTTCGAAACACCATTGGCACTAATAGTAATATGTTTCCAAAACCGAGGGCCGCCAAAGTTTCTACCCAATCGGGTTTAGATTCAATAGGGTTCTGGGTCACGAGCATATGGATGTGTACGGCAAATTGTATCGATAATCTATAACAAGTTTCACAATGAACAGCGAAATGGTTTCCGAGATACACAAGAATCATGGTTTCGCATAAGTTAAAGATGGCTGCCAAAGTTTCTACCCAATCGGGTCCAGATTCAATAGGGTTCTGGGTCACGAGCATATGGATGTGCACGGCAAGTTTGGTGTGCCTAGTGTAAGTCATTCTAAAGATATCTTGGTAACGAGAAAGCTGTGACGGTTTCGCATAAATTAAAGATGGCCGCCAAAGTTTCAACCAATCGGGTCCAGATTCAGGCTTGTGGTTGACCACCCAACAATCCTGCATACCAAATTTGAAGTCTCTAGAAGCAACGGTTTGGCTTCTAGACCGGTCACAAGAATTGTTGACAAATTTTCCGTGACGCTGCCATGGAAACCGCAAAATTCATCACAAATTACTCAAATTCGATAGACTTGTGGCTGACCACCCAACAATCGTGTATACCAAATTTGAAGTCTCTAGAAGCAACGGTTTGGCGTCTAGACCGGTCACAAGAAATGTTGACGACTGACGACCGGACGACCGACCGGACATACTTGTCGACGACAAGACCCCACAGCCTAATAGGCTGAGGGGTAAAAACTAAACGGTCGACCAGAATATGTTTCACTGGAAGGTTCAAGGCTTGCTGGCTCCCTGAAATGGAGGACACTGGATCTAGTCTAACAAAGCTTCAGTTAATACGCTGGTGAACCAGCATAACTAGCTGTGTTACCTGAGTTTGTAAGACTTTCACTAATTCATCTTTCTCCTCTAACATCAAGCAATAGTTCTCCTCAAGGTCTTTCTTGGCGAGATGGTCCAGTTTGGATTGTTCCTTCAGCTCAGATATTCTCCTGAACGCCTTATCTTGAGACTGGGTCAGCGTGGTCTACAGAAAACAAATATTGATGTGAATGTCTGAATTGCACTGCATATTAATGTGCGAGAGGTTTTTTGTTTGATGTCCCAACTGAAGTAGACCATACATTGCCCGACTTCTCGTTGGGTCTGCACAAGCACAATATTTCAGTTTTGGGGTGAATACATGTAAATGAATGAACAAACTGCAGAATAAATGTAGAAGCTCATTTCATTATGAGAGAGAGAGAGAGAATTAAGGTTTAACGTCGCGTTCAGCAATATTTCAGCTATATTAGCGACAATGAAACAAAATTCTAAGTATTCAAGTTAATAACTTAGTAACCCAACACAATAAAACATACACACATTAAAATTTATACAACAAACCGATTTCTCTCAAATAACCTACGATACAGTCTTCTTTCACCCGACTAAAAAGATCTTCTAAAGTTGCTGCTCGATAAAAAGAATCTCTTACAATCTTAAAATCTATACAGTCGATAAGAATATGTTTCACTGTGAGATGTTCGTGGCATGGATTAAACTGTTTCAGTATGATGGGATATCACAACACTATTATGTCCTTACCTTAATCTTCTCCTTATCTTGCTTGAGCTCTTTGTAGGCAGCCACTACCTGCATGGAACAACAATGTTAAAACAATATCATACATGTACTGCATGTAGAGTACAGCTTGTTTGGGTGGGGGGGGGGGGATTTGGTTTAATGTCACACATTTACTCAAGGTTATTTCACTCATATGGTGACAGCCAGTTTGGTTGGTAGAGGAAGCTGGAGTACCCGGAGAGAAACCACCACCCGTCAGCAAGTAACTGGCAAACTTTCACACATGGACCAGCAACATTAGGGATGGTACTTCCACCAATAATTCTATTGCAGGAAGTGAAATTTCCTGCTATTGAATCAGGGGGTGACCAAATTTATTACAAGCGGAAGTTGACAAAATCGTCCAAGATCCTGCAAATAATGCATTATTTTAATTACTTTAGAAAGGTGATCAAATTTATTAGAATAACAAATACTATAGGCGTCGCCTGGATTTCCTAAGAATGGGTCGATCTTATGCTTACTTATTAGAAAGACCAGTGGTTGATAGAATTTTCATATGGTGATTGAATTTTGATATTCAAGATACTCCAAGAAGATTGATAGTTAATTTAAAAGACAACTAAAACAGACTGAGATACGGTAATTTCCCTATTAATTCACCTTCCAAATTTAATTCGAAAACGGCCGATTTTTCCGCTGTCGTGATTTTGTCCATCCTAATAAAACGAACACGGGAGCATTTTCAATATCCGTGAAACAATAAATTCGAACACTCCCGTTTTCGCCCACGGAGTTCGTGCCGATGAAAGTAAAGTGAATATGTTACTAGAATCTCGTATAGTATATCGGCGTATGCTATTATTTGTAAGCGCAGAGAAACAACAGGGAATGGTACAATATAATCAGACTGGATTACTATTACTTAGTCTATAAGGAAAAAAATTGATTCAATCAACTCCGCAGTCCTGTAATTTTATCCTAACTTGATTGCGTTTCGCCGCAGTTGGGGAAAATATATACGGTAGTCACCCCGCACGTGGTCGAGTGTCTGCACACGACCGGGGGCCGCCCGCTATTGAATCATTCTTCAGTTTCCAGCGTTCGTATATCAAATATCTTTCTTTAAACCAGCATTCCTTTATTTGCAAAACACGGTGAATATTTTCCGAGAAAGCAGAACTGCGTGCGAATGAATTCTGTTTGAACGGAACATAAAAATCACCGACAACGGTGGTCGACGTGACACGCTCTTAGGAAATTTTCATGGCGCTCCTTTTCTGTTCAAGTCTTTACGGTGGTTCATCGTCCCTCATTAATTCATGGCCCCTTTAACTTTTATACGTTGGTGATTAAATAGAATACATTTTATGCTAATATATTTTCAGATGAACTTGTCACTCGATAAATATGCTTGACTTCCTCGAATAAAATTAGACGCCTTTATCAAGGTAGAGGAGATTTTCTGACATCATACACTGCATTTTATGGAAACTATGATGAGATATCAAAGTTAATACACGGTAATAAATACGACCACGGCGAAGCGGTCCGCCATTTTGGATTCTCCGTGAAAGTCGGCGCGACATTTAATTCGAACACTCGCGTTTTTCTAGAATTCGCTCAACAAATAATTCGAAAGTAGCCAATTTTTGGAGTGGTGAGTTTCATCATTACATCGCGAATTAATAGGGAAATTACCGTACATCTGCTTTGACTGAGGGCTGTTCTAGAAATATAGATATGGAGAGGTTGTGGTGGGGGACTTGGAAGGCATTTCTAAATGAGCCACCAACCCCCAACCTGTCCCATACCGCAGGGGTTGAAATAAACACCTGTGCACCTGTCTCTGACTGGAAATTTTTCCATGAGACAGGTAGAAAGTAAGTTACCGGTCTCATGTGACAAAAAACATTTTTTCAAGGTTAATTAATTTTTTACCAAAACCCTTCTAAATGAATGCAGAAAACTGTCAACAGATTCATTAATGTGCATTATTAATTAGACACAAATTAACTCTTTGCCCCATGATGACGCCATTTGACGCCCCTTTCTAAGCCATACAGGCTTTTCTAGGCTGCCCCATGGACCTTTTCAGTGATCACCTGTAAATTTTCAGGTACAAATCTTTTTAAAGGCTTGAGCCAGAAGTTTATTAATTTTTTTTATCACTTTCACAGTGACCAATAATTTAGCATGTTTAATATTTCCTGAAATAAAATATTATTGAGTGAGGTTAATTGATTTACATAAAGTGTCAAATGGCATCATCATGAACTAGGAAGGGGCGTCAAATGGTGTCACCATGGGGCAATGGTAGCAAGCCGTCATGGAGCATAGAGTTAAACTAATCATATACCGGAAGATTTCTTCATATTTACACAACATCACAATACACAAAAGCAACAATATTATTTTGTATCATTCGCGTGCATGCAGGCTAATGTTGAAACATTCTGACTGGTCACTTGGGACAGTTAACTTTTTTGAAACATTTTAATCCCATGTACCTATGTCAAGTTTATTTTGCTTTATTTATTCACTATATCAGACGAGCGTTTCTGATAAACTAACATTTAGTGATATTACGGCATCATACATTTTGTGCTAAGTAGTTAGCAGAGACACGATGTTAACAGTATATGATCACCAGGCTCACATACATCACTGAACCTGCCCTTGTATTTGACGGAACGTCTCTCAAGTCGTTTAATAATGGTGTAGAGGTCCTCCTTGGTGTACCCGTCCAGACTGACCACTGGTTCTTCCATCTCACTCTCTGCCTCGGACGGTAAATCATAATGGTGCTGGGACAGATTCAAGGGAGGGAAGAAAGGACTCTCGCTGGTCACCGAGCTGATTGACGACTGTCTCGACCTAGTTACACGGGGTGTGTCATTATACATTGGCATGGACGGATCGCCAAGAGGGTGAGTCTGAAAGGAGAATTACATATTCCACTGTTCATTTGACAAACATCTGATGACAGAAATGTACTCACTGCTAGCCTGTTCAGTTTTTATCAAAGATATCGTAGTTCAAAGACGCACCAGAGATAAATCTACAGCTTTTCAACTGATGATCAAAACTTACTCACACTTCCCCATGTGCATATGAATTTCTGTCATATACATGTACCATAATATTGAAGAGTACAATATTATCTAGTTTTTTTAGATCATTTTACTACCATTTAATTGTAAATACATCAATGTATAGATCTCTGTCAGAATCAGCCTTTCTCAAATTAATGCAAATAATGCATGACAGACAGGCATGAATGACAGATCAGTTAAGGCAGATTACACCGAAGTCCAAGCCATTTACTAATGAAAAATGAAAACAAAGATACCTTGGCTTGCACAAAAACAGGGAATATCAGGTCGTAAAGTACTTCTATCTTATTTTCACAAAAATTATAAAATATTATAATTAATGAACTCCAAATATTTTCATTTTGAATTGATTTTAAAAAATTGAATATACATGTTACAGTAAAATATGCATTCCGTTCCGGTCTCACAGGAATTTCACATTAATTTCAAAGTGTTTCACAATTTTTTCAACCATCCTGAAACTTGGCCTCGTTTGTGGCCTGGGTTTTGGTAGAATTCAGCTGAAGCTATATCCAGGTGTGCAATAGTAGCATGACTCAATGTTCAACTTTCAATAATCAGCATAATGACTCCACGTTGATTGATTTTCCAAGGAATGTTGTTAGTACAACAGTTCTACAAATCTTTAAATCAGAAACCTTCGTGAGGCATGTCCCATGTGCAATACTGTGTTAATGTGAGAAAGGTCCATCAATGCTATTTCACTTTGATAATCATGTTACCATGGCGATGGTACTAACCTGTCCATCAGAGAGGGGGATATCAACTAGTTGACCAATAGCAGGACTGGACGAGTTGACATGTTCAGATGATATAACTGGGCTGGCACTGTTATTGTCCAACGCTATGTGAGGAGAAGCGCCTGTAAGGGGCTCTTCTGAGTCGGGGGGATGTTTGGTAGATGTTCCATCTGTGTCTGTCTGGCCATCATTCTGGGGAAAAAATAATAAAAATTTAATAAATCAAACTTGATATTGATGCAGCATGTGCAGTATATTTTAAATTATTAGGAGTATAATTTCAAAAAATGTAAGATACATGTAATTTGTAATATGAAATTTATTGATTAAAAGATAGTTAATGTTGATTATGGAAATCATACATCTAATAATTTCTTGAACACAACCCTATTAATGTAGGAGAGCTCATTGCAAAAGTTATTATGTTTTAGGACTGTACTTCAGCATGTTCAGTGTGTCTTTATTGACTTCCAGGCTGACAGTGCCTGGAAGCTTTGTTACTGTATACCTTTCAAGTTACACTGCTTAGTGCTTTTTTCTTTGGAGATATCATATTTGTATTCAGTGGGAATACACAAGTGTAGTGTAACTAACGTCACAGGACCTACGAACTTAGGGTTTGATATGACTCAAGTGTGGTTGGTTGTTTGTTTGAAGTTTAATGTCGGACCTAACCTTATTGGTCACACGGCGACGATGACACAAACAAACACACCCTAACAAAACCCCAACCCCCAACAAAACCCCAGCCAAAACTACAAAAAAATTGAATTTTGAATTTTGAAAATTTTGAAAATTAGGCTCTACAGACACTGATCACAATGGATCCTCAGAGTGACTCAAGTGTGTACCTAGACCTAAGACTGAATACAATAAGTGCTCCCTTGTCGTGGTGTGCTGTTCAGTGTGGTCAGAAACTGCTTGACAGAAAATGTTTACGGTAAAGAACCTGAATTTCGTCAATTCTGACAAATAGTCTGAAAATCAACTCGTCGGAAAAGACTATGTTTAGCAAATATTTGAAATGCTTCGTGGAAATCCAAGCGCTTCAAGTGGTTGATAGCTTTTTCAATGGTGAAAATACAGATGTCGTTTGCTTCATTTATTCTCCAAGTTTACCACCAAAGCCAAAATTAGATAGCATAGAATAAAGACAATACTGGTTTGTAATCTCGTATAATATTTCATTTCATTCTGTTGGATAGTTTTTGGTACAGGAGAACTATCAGCTCCTGACCCACACGCTAATTGGTCACACTAGGCTACCAACATTCGACCCATCCCATGGCATTGGGCCCAAGTCAAACTTGCTGCTCCAAAACAACCAATGAAGGCAATGCATAACATTGACAGCCTTGATGTTTACATCAGAAAAGGCAGTGACGAATGCCATGCCCGGAAGTTGTTTATTTGGCAGAAAGATTGACTTGGGCTCAATATTTTCATAATTTATCAATGCCGACTGCATGTGGCAAACGTCAAATCATACGGAAGTGTGCAACAACAACAACACGGAACTTTTCACTCACAGCAGATTGTGGTGAGTTAATGACACCTCTCAGAGGACTCTGTGCCACCCCTTGCTCTATCTTCTTCCGCAGATTTTTAAACATTGTGAATTTGACAGTTCTGAGAAGTTAGCGTTTCAAATGGCTAACAACATCCCCAGTATTTTATAAGAAGCTTCCTGTCAAGTCAACAACAACCATCTTGACAAGTGAGCGTAAGTGCGCGTGTGCGACACGTTTTAAGACATGCGCATTTGCATTCTGCTGCTCTCAGTTCAGGTATATTCCTAGTACAGGCCAACACCCCGACACAGAGAGCAAAGTTTGGGACCCTACACAATCATCAGGCATTTGCGTACACTTCGCCATCCATAAGAAATCTTACCGCGTATAGATGACCGAAATGGTTACAGGTTGAATCATCAGGGTCACAGCATCGAATCCGCAACACTTCAGTACACGACATTTCGTCACGCGACATTTCGGCACGCGACATTTCGGTACCTTGTTTTTTACCAAGCCATATATAGGCCCACTTAAGGATTTTCACATTTCGTTTTTTTTAACGTACCGGTACCGTACCATTTTAAGGCATTTGCGTACACTTCGCCATCCATAAGATGACCGAGATGGTTACAGGTTGCATTTTAAGGGTTACCAAGTTGTAGATTCTTTGAACGCTATAAATAAACCGCGACATTTCGGCAACTTTTTCCAAATAAGCCAGTTGGTTTACAAACAAATGTTGTCATAAACCGTAAGGCAAAAGCAAAATCACAAGTATTGCGGTACAGTGTAGGCCTACATAATGTGTAAAATGTATTTTAGATACTTTGTAAATATTATATCCTAATAAATACCAGTAGTATATAAAGTGGATCTGGTGTCACATTTATGCAAATTTGTGTAGAACACGTGGAGGTCACAGAGGTCAAAGGTCAAAAGTAGTTCCGGTACTTCCGGTCACGTCTCCGGAAATGACCTTTGGGGTATGTATTCTTCCGCGATGATGCGGTCTGGCGGTGATGCGGTCGCGGGGAGAAACCTCCGCGGACAGAAAGTAGTCCCATGTCAAGGGCCATACGCGGGACGTTGCTTTTCGCCTGATTTGCCTATGACGTCACATCCGGGTCAAAAGGTCAAAGGTCACATCCAGGTCAAAATGTCAAAGGTCACTTCCGGTCACGCGACGGCCCAGCAACAGTCATTTACCCCTACATAACACCCAGTGATTCCAAATGTCAATCTCCCGAAACATGGTCCCCGACAATATTGCCATCTATTTACCCGTGTTAAATGGCCAGTGGGGAACCCTCAGTGTCTCCATACATGTTTCCCCAGAACCGTATTAGCACTAAAAAAAATATATGAATCCATGGGAAGTAAGACATACAGTACTAAACATAATCTATAGGTGGTGTACCATGTTATTATGACCAGTCTAGCATCCCCAGGGTCGAGAGTTTATTGTCCAGTTTGTACAATGAATTTCAACATGGCGGCCGCACAACGTTCGTCCTACTTATGATGACCGGCAAGGAAGACAACTCTGATAGGGCGAACCCTCTGTAGGCGGAAATTCCGGGTCATCTCCCCTGATTCGTGGGTGGTCATTTTTTGTCGGGTTTACCAAGGGTAAACCCTACATTAGTATCACTTTTCAGTTTTTCTTTTTTCTTCTGCACATGTGTAGTTTTGATCTCCTGCCCGGAGACTGTTCTCATTTGATGCCCCTTACAGCATTCACAACAGGCCTCGCACAAGCCATGCAATTCCAGGCGCTAAGAGTAATGGAATTTCGTTGAAAGGACATGGAAAGTCAGAGGAAATATATGTACAGAGTCCGGGAAAATGAGTGGAAAAAGCTAAGTTATTCTCTGAAGTTCAGCGAAATTTATTGCGGAATAAAAATCCAAACAGCCGTGAAACGTGTTTGCTGGTGATCCTTCGCCAGATTGGAACGAGGTCAGACAGCTCATTTACATATTTTGTGTAGTCCATTGGTTGAACTAAACTCGTGACTGTTTCCCGCTGAATTAATATTCATATTCTGTGACGTGTATTGGTCGAGGTCATAATGTCGACTGCTGATTGGCTCACGCTCTTGACATCTGTACTAATTTACGTATCAGAACAGTCGCCATTTGAACTGGTCAAATTGCAGTCGCCATTGTTCGTTGGTTTGGAATTTAGCTTTGGGCTAATTTTGCCGATGCCGGGAAAATGCAAATTTAGTGAACATTGGCTGAGACTGGATGATTATAACTGTGGTTGTCCCGTCACGGTGAGAGGACAGCAACGTACACGGTGTGTCAAACAAATGTGGATCTGTCCAATATCGGCGATGGTCCTTTACGGAGCCATACAAAAATTACAGGATACACAAACTTTACACACATATTCTTGAGGTTGTTCTATAACTATATGGCACTTTATGAATTATTATTACGAATATGAATTTTAATATTTTTGAACATTTTTCAATCTTTGGTAAGCTACCTTACAACAAAAGTTATGATTCATATATAGTGCAAGATCACAAAGATGATCTTCACTTTAGATAGGGAATCGTCCTCAATGCGTTTTTGATACACACAGCTGGTGGGGCTAATTTTTGTCTAAAAAGCACCAAATTGACCATTTGAATAGATAAAGATAAAGAATAATCAACACCTACAGACAAACACAACCAGACTTACAGTGGTTCAAACCTGCCGTATTTTGCACTTTTCGGTGCATTTACAGTCGACATTTTCTCTCCAAACTTCTCGTTGCAAAATTATGACACCTTTAACCAAAATCATATTTAGACTTATTTGTTGGTCAAAATAGCTAAAATTGGTTTTGGTTAAAGGTGTCCTATTTTTGTAAGAAGAGAAAATCCGCACCGAAAAGTGCCTAAAAATACGAAAATAAGCCAACTTACCAACTTTAGTGAGCCATAAATCCGTGTTCGTGCATCTGCAGTCCTTCATTATTTCGGGTCTTATAATTCAGCATGAAGGTTGTACAAAATGGTCCATTTCATATCCCTTTGATAAAAGTGAAAGTTTGGCCCTTCAAACCGAACAGCTTGAGGACGATTCCCTATGTCAAGCGAACACCACCATTCTTCCCAAATATGGGACTAATAAACTCCTCTGATGCAAGTAAACCCGACATCAGTACTTTAAGTACTTTGATTTAATTTTTATTTTGCTGTGGGTTGTTTGGTCTTGTTTTTCACATCTCGCCACGAAAAACATGATGGGAAGGATCTCGAAGTTAAGCGGTGAAATATTTCGGAAAATACTGCGTAGGTCTGTATATAGGCCCATACTGGCTCAGGGGGATAGATCCATCCTGGAAAATTCACACATGTTCATTGCGATATGGGTTGTTCGGTCTTGGTTTCACGTCTCACTACGTAGAACACGATGTGGCGGGGGGGTCTCGAAGTTAAGCGATGAAACTTTTCGAAAAGTCCAGGTAGCAGGTGGGTCTGTATATAGGCCCATAGGCCTACTGGCTCAGTGCATAGATCCATACTGGGTGGACGCTTTGGGGTCTAGGTGAGCCCCTAGTGGTCCCATGGTGTCGTATGAGGTCATATTTTGAAGATCTCGTGGAGGAGCACCCGACTGGACCATTTTCTGCGCATGCGCAATCTGGCCGTAGTATAGAAAGCAAGCATTTTGGGGGTGCGTGGGGGTGTGTTTGGGGTAGAGATGGACCACTATTGGTCCAAATGGGTCGTGGGGGGTGTCAAAGTGAAGCTTTTGTAGGGTAGAGTCAGAAGGGCGTGTTTTTTTATTGCAAGTCGCGTCAATCTGCGCATGCGCAGTTGGGTGTAGTAAGTAAAGTGGTCATTTTGGGGGTGCGTGGAGGTGTGTTTGGGGTAGAGATGGACCACTATTGGTCCGAATGTGTCTAGGGAAGTGTTATTTTGTAGCTCTCGGGGTGTAGAACACGACTTGAAGGGATGTCCACGTCACCTGTGACGAGTGGGAGTAGTAGCGAAAGCGGGAGTTTCGGAGGTTCAATGGAATGCGTTTGGAGTAGATGGCCTATTTTCCCATCCAGCTACATGGTAGAGTTACCTGTGAGTGTGAGTGTATGCGCGCGTGTGTGTGAGTAAGTGAGTGAGGCGTGCACAACGCCCGTGAGGCGTCCCCAACGCCCGTCTTAACGCATGGACGCACTAACGACGGTGAGTGAGTGAGTGAGTGAGTGGGATCCGACTGGACTAATGTATCGTCCGTTTTCATCATTTTGCGCATGCGCAGTCTGACCGTAGTATAGAAAGCAGGCATTTTGGGGATTCGTGGAGGTTTGTTGAGTGATTGAGGGACCATCCCTGGTCAACTGGACCGTGTTGGGTATCAGTGTGAAGCTCTCGAATGGCTGTCACCCGTCAAGGCCCGTCGTTCCGCCTTAACGCATGTCTCAACGCCCTATCTTTATGCCTTAACGTCCTAGCATAATGCCTTGACGCCATGATACAGACAATTGAGAGGTGTGTGTGTATGTGTGGGCAGTGGATTTTACATCCGGGACCTTGTCAACATCCGGGTTTCCCATTGGATTTTTCCCGTGGTTCCTCCGTCTTCCATCCGGGTACTGTGATTTTACATCCTGGTCCTCATCTTACATCCGGGTTTTTCCATGTTTACTGTCACGTGACCGGAACCGGAAGTTATCACAAGACAGGTGGCGCCCACTTTCGGAAGTAGTAGGTCAATATCGCCACCTGTCTTCTGACAATTTCCGGTTTCGGTCACGTGACATTAAACATGGAAAAACCCGGATGTAAGATGAGGACCCGGATGCAAAACCACAGTACCCGGATGGAAGACGGTGTGTGAGAAAGGGGAGAATGGTTCTCAGTCAAACTGCAGTTAGATTTCACATAAAACTTGTGTCAGGCAGGGCGGAAGCAATTGGTGATTGGAAGGGCCACTATCACAGCACAAGTAGGCGACGGTCCAGGGGCCGCCTGGGCCCCGGAAGCTCAAGCGTTCTTTGATAGATGGCCGGAGACGCGTTCTAGCGTATTTCCGGGCAATAAAACAAAAAATCTTCCCCTGCGTAAACTCTATTTGTTTTGCTATTTTTGCTGTTTCTGACAACATTTTTTTTACAATATTCGCCGCGAAGAAAAAGATGATGTTCAGAGGTATAAATAATTTCCAATCGAATGGTTCATTAAGCTTTGACCATGTCTGTTTTTTTCTGCTTGTTGTGGAGCCGAACACAGTTCAGCTTGTGAATGCGAAAGAGCATGGATACGCCCCTCATGCTTATTGAAAAGTAAAATCTGCATTCAATACAGATATGTTTTTCAGCTTCACTCTATCTTTCTCTGGTTTTTGTTTTTTTGTTTTTTGGGTTTTTGCTTTGGCTGAAAATATTTGTTCCAACCCACCCGCCCCTCGCCCTGTTCCGCCGTCCCTGTATGTTAACGATACCGAGTGTTAAATATGTAACTATGGACTTATAAGTTGCTTCTCTCCTAAATTTCAGTGACTTCCAGTGAGTGCGTAGTTCCGGTATCTCATCTTCACAAGTCCAGGTAAATCCTAAATCCTTGGATCCTAACAGATCGATAGATAAACTGGATGTTGTATCTGGGACTATTTCAAAACCCCTGGTAGTTCAAAGCAAAGTTTATGTTGTGCATTCAATTTCTTCAGCTCGAGCTAATAAGTTCAACAGGGGCATCGGAAGCAGGGGCTAGTGTGACCCACTTTCTGAGTGGAGGCGACTATGTTTGGACTCCGCCCCTTCATTTTTAGCCATGTTGAATTACTGAATAGTCCCCCTTAGATTGATATACCGTCATTACCCAAGACACACTCTTAAATTTTCAGTCATGTCAGATACGTATGATGGCCGAGAGGGGCCATCGCGTCTTTCATTTCTAATTTAACGCGATGGAGCGATGGAGCTATGCGATGGAACGATGGAGCTATGCGATGCGCGATGGAGCTATGCGATGGAGCGATGGAGCTATGCGATGAAAAGTCGCGCTATGCGATGCGCGATGAGGCTATGCGATGGAGCTATGCGATGCGCGATGGAGCTATGCGATGAAGCGATGGAGCTATGCGATGGAGCGATGGAGCTATGCGATAAAAAGTCGCGCTATGCGATGCGCGATGAGGCTATGCGATGGAGCTATGCGATGCGCGATGGAGCTATGCGATGGAGCGATGGAGCTATGCGATGGAGCTATGCGATGGGGCTATGCGATGGAGCTATGCGATGGAGCGATGGAGCTATGCGATGGAGCGATGAAACGATGGAGCTATGCGATGGGGCTATGCGATGGAGCTATGCGATGGAGCTATGCGATGGAGCGATGGAGCTATGCGATGAAAAGTCATTGCGCATGTAAATTTCCCCGGTGTGACAAAGGAATAGGCTGCTAATGTTTTCTGTAGTTTACTGTGGTTATGTACTAAATTTGATGGCAACCTGTTTAATCACGCTCATTGGCTTGTAAGGCATGATTTTGACTCGAGGGCCTCGCCGGTATTCCATCAGTTCCAGCCAAGATATAACACATACTCTCCCACCCCGTCACCCCTTTCTGCTAATGTTTTCCACAGTTTACTGTGGCTGTCCGTGATAAAACCCTATTGACAGCTCCCTCGATTAGTTTTATTCTAATGAGCAGTAAAGGACAGTCTTCCTCAGTACCATATTGCTATGCAGGTAACAAAGAAGCGTGTAGAGTATTCGTCAAATGATGTTTCGCGTTATATGGTCGTCTAACATCTTGCGATGTCACTGAAATCACATTATTCGGTTCATGTAACACGTATATCTTCAATAATAAATAAACGTCATTGGTATTTTTTATTATGTTCTAATTCGTAGGACTCAAACGAACACAAATTATTTATCATTTCAACATCCGCTAGTTTATTTTCACCATAGAGTAGCCCGGTCCCGAAGCCCGGCCTCGCGCGGTACACAGAAATCATACAAAGGTGTGAAAATACAAGGTACTGAGGGGCCTTCCTGAACGCAAGGTGCCGCCCAGGCAAAAACAGAGATAAACACACTGGAGAAATACTCTGAAAACCTGTGTTCGTAGCACTGCACCAGACGTCTCCAGCTCAGGATGACAAACTCCATCCTGTACAGAATATCATAAAAGGAATAAATCGATACGTAGAACTAGAAAGGAATGGAATCTGTCCAGTCTTGAATGGAGTAACCTACAAAATATAGATATGGAAAGCACGTAATATGGATAGAGGAAATCCCATTAAAGCCAATTCCCATCTAATGCATATAGGAACTATTAATTTTAAATGAATGTGTTTTAATTAGGTCTTCTTGGACGAGGCCCATGCAAATGGCAGGTAAATCAAGGTAAACTAAAGTGTACCGCAGCCTGGCTTGGCCTGGACATCGATGAGTAACACCGTCCACACACTGCCTTATAAGCCAGTAGATTACATAACGCTAGAGAACCAGACTACACCTGTCGCCTTTGTTATTCAGTACACCTGTTAACTGCTTTATTTCATTAGAATATCCGCGCTACTGTTAACATTCAGAGAACCCTCATTAGAATAATAATTCACGCGCGCCAACTCTCCGCGCCCCCAAAACAGCGCTCCTGTACCAACAATAAATATATCTATATTTAGCGTCATGTCAATATTATTTAATGATATTAAACACACACTATTCTGCCTTCACAGATGCATCGAATGCAGTCCACGTTCTCAAGAAAACTTCTATTTTATGTGTATTTACATACTGGATGAGGCACCATTTACTATGCATTAATGATATCTGACAAAGAAGGTACGAGCCATTCCGCAATGTAAGCGTCAAATCCGACACTCCATATTAACCGAGCAGCCTACACTTGTAGCTGATACTATTCAGTTTGTTTCATATGTATATGTCTTATATAGAGGTTATTCCTCATCACAACCAACTATTTTATAGTGTCAACGTGCACAAGCTGGGTTCTTTTGTTTTGGTAGGTATGCAACTCTGACCTACATTTAGAACAGAGGATTTCATCTCTGGTAGCATCTTCAAGTTTCCGAACTTCTTGCAGCCAGCTCTGTTGTAACGGAGAGTGTTTACCACAACACTCGCATTTCAACTTATTGAATGGCACATTTTGTGTACAAATTTGCCATCACTATATTACTTTGCTACTGCAATAAATGCATATCTATCTATTATAATATATAAGGCTATCTGTCTCCGATTGTCTGTTGGACTGCAGGCGGAAGTGCAAGTGGTGAAGAAAACTGAACAGCTTTAGGGATTTCTGATTAGAAAATATTTCCAAGAAATATCTGTTCATGGATCATTCAGCTATGGACAATGACTTTTCATCGCATAGCTCCATCGCATAGCCCCATCGCATCGCTCCATCGCTCCATCGCATAGCTCCATCGCTCCATCGCTCCATCGCATAGCTCCATCGCATAGCTCCATCGCATAGCCCCATCACATAGCTCCATCGCTTCATCGCTCCATCGCATAGCTCCATCGCTCCATCGCTCCATCGCATAGCTCCATCGCATAGCCCCATCGCATAGCTCCATCGCTCCATCGCATAGCTCCATCGCGCATCGCATAGCTCCATCGCATAGCCTCATCGCGCATCGCATAGCGCGACTTTTTATCGCATAGCTCCATCGCTCCATCGCATAGCTCCATCGCTTCATCGCATAGCTCCATCGCGCATCGCATAGCTCCATCGCATAGCCTCATCGCGCATCGCATAGCGCGACTTTTCATCGCATAGCTCCATCGCTCCATCGCATAGCTCCATCGCGCATCGCATAGCTCCATCGTTCCATCGCATAGCTCCATCGCTCCATCGCGTTAAATTAGAAATGAAAGACGCGATGGCCCCTCTCGGCCATCATAGATACGCCATTTTACAAGATTCAGTCTTCAATTTTTAGTCACGTCAGATACGTCAGTTTGGTATGTCGGTCCCATTTTACCTCGAGTGAGACAAGCCATATTGAGTCGTCCCCCTTGGATACACAAAACTCTTCAATTTTCAGTCATCTTAGATATGCCAGTTTGGTATTTCGCTCTCATTTTCCATCGAGACAATCAAGCCATACTGAGCATTCCCCCTTTGGTAGATAAAATCTCATTTTCCCAAGATTCACTGTTGAATTTGTAGTCATGTCAGATACGCCAGTTTAATTTCCCTACCATTTTCCATCTTTATAAAATTTTGATGTCAGACAGGTCAGTTCATTCACCTTTCCTATTTTACCCTACAAAGCATATGCCATATGGAATTGTCACCCTGTAATATTTTCTCCTTTGAAAACTTGGCCGTGTCAGATATGCCAGTTTGGTATTTCGCATTTTTCCTTCGAGACAGACAAGCCATATTGAGTAGCTCCCCTTGGGTAGATAAAATTCCATTTACCAAGATTCACCGTTGAATTTTTAGTCATGTCGGATACGCCTGTTTGGGTTAATACTCCATGTAAGAATCACGTCAATGCATACAATAGCCAAGTTTAGGGACAACAATGTGTCTAGACTAGAGCCTTTTCAGCTGCACAAAGAATCGGACAATATCTGTCTACATGAAGTATCTATCCCTGTTTGGTCATTCGTTCTCATTTTCCGTTGCGACAGACAAGTCACACTGAATAGGTTCCCTTAGGTAGGTAAATCTCATTTCCCGAAGATTTGTGCTGAGTCTGAAAATGCGCGTCTTGGTGATCAAAGCTGCAATTTTTCGACCAGATGTTCAACGAAATTGATAAAACGAATGTATAAATACCAAATATTTAGCTGTGCCTCAATATTTTGCTCCAAATTGAAGTTGCTGAACCGATTCAAGCATACATTTGAAAAAATCCATATCTAATTGAATACAGTGCTCTCACGCGATTCGCTCAAAATGAGGTTAAAATTGCTCAAATCCATAAAAACATTTCGCTAGAATTATTTCACTGATGTCTTTATTTCAACGGGTAGGATATCTTCATGCATCTAGAAAACTGACGACATCCATTGGGCATTGAATAACACCAAATAAGACAATGATCATCCTTTTCTCGTGGCGAAATACGCCATAAAGGTAAAACTCTTCTCGAATAGAGAGCTGAAACTTTAACAACCTGTATTTGGGTCATGATGTATCAAGCGATGCAACGTTTGTCTCAATGACCATCATACTGACGTCACGGTGACGTCATGAATTCTAATCGTCATTCAACATATTATGTTCTCGGAATTTTTCTTTGTTATCCACATTATTTTTCTCAGACATACAGACTGATACATACGTTGCAGACCACCTCCATATGATGCGTGTCTTTAATAGCTGTGCCAATTTACCAGCATCATCCGCGGTTTCCAGGGTAACAGACTCAAAATAATTAGATTGAAATTCAATCTATCAGATTGGAATTAGTGACCAATGTTTTTTCGGATTGAAAATATTCAATCTAATAGATTGAAAACGATAAAATAAATCTGTTGTAGACAGAAAATTTAATCTAATAAATTGAAATTTTCAATCTAATAGATGGAATAATCAATCGAATCACTAATTCCATTCTGATAGATTGAATTTTAGAGAGTGTATTTAGAAAAGAAAACAAATGTTTCTGTTGCAGTATAGTAATTGCATGTCCTTTGTCATGTTTGTGGTAGAAACAATGAACAGAGCTGAACACACAAGGAAAACGGAAAGCTTTAAGACAGACAGCATAATAGTGTACAGCATTTTGAGCTTAGTATCGCAGTGACCTAAAATTGGGAAGATCAAAAAACAATTTTAAATGCAATTTGTGCGCTGATCCACCTTTATCCCGCTCTCTTACCTTTTAGGTTTTATTATAGAATTTTGTAGGTGTTGTACACAGATACCTAAACCGCTTAGTTCGATGATAGGTGTTGGGTGTGACAGTCTGACCCGGAAAAGCACCCCCCCCCCCCCCCCCTTCAAACCATACCTTACCAGATGCAGAATAAGGGTTAACGGGTTTTCCTTGAGCTTCTACGGGAATTTTCAAGGTAATTATACAGATACCCTGGCTTATGTTCTATCATAATCCGGTTGTTTGTCCAAAATTCTGCGATGGGGGTTTCCCATTCTCCCAACGTCAGAGTTTGTAACCTCCAAACCGTCGGTAAACAACAATAGGGGATATACAGTCTGATGCCATGAGAATGGGGGGTTTCCTAGACACGCATCTTTATATCCCACCCCGTATCATGAGTAAAATTGCAATATCCGTAAGCAGCTAGGTATTATGGTCACATTCAACTCACTATAATATCATGTTTACTGTGTTTATTTACTTGGCTATGTGACAAAAAAATAACGTGAAAATTGATATTGTTGTGACCCTAAAATCCAACAGGGTGTCAAATATGGCCACCACATTCCTTGAAATAAAAGGTTTCCCACAAGTCGCAGCAAATATTCTCAAATATGTGCATGGAAATTCACGTTTGAAACTAGGTATATGAGGTAAATTAATGTGCATAATGGAGTAGCTAAGCGTCGAATACAGCATAATTGAGGAATCCTAGAACAATTAATCATAGATAAATTCGAAATGGCGTCAGTGAAAAGCCGTGAATACTGATTTTTTTAATCTTTTTTTTTCTCCCTAATTTTGAATTTAACTATCAATTTTAATCTGAAGACTATTGGGCACAATGTGTTTGGCTATGATGAAAGAGCCTTCAGATTTGATAAATTTGCGCAATCAACTAAGAATAATGCTTTTATCTATACAAGCAACATGGAAAAGCAGGATTTTCAGATGATTCCATTTTGAGTTCTGATAAATTAACGCAAAGAGCTAAGAATAGTATCTTGAACTACACGAGCAAGACTTTTCAGATGACCCCAAATGACCGTCATGTTGAATATTTTCATCATATCTTAATCTTGGCGAAAAGCAAATAGAGTAAAAATGAGCATAAGGTGTTAGGCTATGCCTAGATATCTCTCGGTTTGGAACCATTTGCACAGTGAACTAAGAATAATGCCTTGAACTATACGAGTAACATGAAAATGTATAATTTTTGATGACCCTCATATGGCCGCCATTTTGAATTTGACGTCAAATCTTGATCTTAGAGATACGTAAATAGATTCAACAAATTTGCACAATGAGCTAAAAACTACCAGAGCTAATCATGTATCACACATGATCATTAGTCAATGAGTTTTGTGATTATATCATGATATTCATTGTAAAGAATTATGTGTAATGAAAATTGGCGACCTTGGCGGATCATCAGAGATATTCTATTCTCATGATTCTAGTCAACATTGGGGGTATTAGATTTCCTCAACACATCTGCTCAAGTGCTTTAAAATCACAATTTAACATATTAGACCTTTGAAATGACGGGCATGTGGAACTCTTGAATGTTATGCTTTTTATTTAAGTCAGGGCATCAAATGTTCCAAAGTATAAAAATATAGGTTGGGTCTGTGGTGAAAGAGCTGGGGAGTACAACGTGAGCCCTGTAACACACAGACTATATTGGCTTCGTATAAAGTTAGAAACTCCATCCATGCCCCGAACTGCAGATTGGGAAATCCTACACTAAGGCCATCAATATGTTGGCTGAATGACGACGTTCTTTGCGTGTTGCATACAATTCAGGTGAGATCACTGAAATTTCGAGTATGTCGTATGGCTACTTTGTGTCTGTAACGTGCCCAGAGGATGGACGGTTTTCAGTGATTAACCAAATATATTGATATGTGTGGGACGTGCTCTCGTGAATTGCCTCCTTAAAAGAATCAGATCTGTATTACAAGAAATGAAATAAAAGTGTTCCTTATCATATTTGGTGCTGCGAGCAGGTGACAATCTAGCGGTGCCCCACTGCTCTTCCAGCCAGACTGTGATGTATAATTTGATTGGTGCCGTCTTACCCCCACTTATATTCCGAAGAGTGCCACAGGGACAGATAAAATTGTACGAACTAGAACGTGGCATGAATGTTCAGTATAATTCTTGCGAAATCGAATGAGCTTTCGTGATTGATTAGCGCCGTTAACGAGCTGCATTAACTTTTGACTTAATATTTCCTGTTACGAGTCTAACTGTTTCATTTCGGTAACTATATTTAATGTTTCAAGTAGCTGTTGCTCGTATGGACGAAATTCCCAAACAGAGGCTTATTCTCTCTCTCCAGGTTGAAAGAATCGTTAGTCTTGACTGGAGCAACATACTTCTGTAGTCTGGCCCTTACACACGGTTATTACCAGATCCCAATAAATTATAACCAAAAAAGGCTAAGTCAACCAATTTCGTATGGATAACAACTTCTTGAATAGGTTTCTGGTGACGTTTCATTGTCGACCCTAACATCATTGTCGAACCGAATAATTTCGTTTGACAACGATTTTAGCAAACCCACTTTTTAACGCCTGACCACTGATGTTCTTCAAGATGGCCGCATGGTTAGCAGGTGTGTGTGTTGGTCTCTCCTGTTACTTGCCTGTTTTGATAGAATCTACCCTTCTAAGTCAAACAAATTTGTGTCGGACAAGTATGATGTTGGACCTGGGCAAATATAGTCTTCAAATTTTGAATCTGCTGTTGATTTTTCTGATAAGGAACCATAACTGGAACTTGACCAAGAGCACAACTGACTTTACAATGTCCATGAAGTGTTTTATCGCTATCTGTAAACAAAGGCAGAAGCGTATTAAGTGCAGGTGAAGGCATGAGGGACTGCTGAGTATGAGCATGGTAAGCAGATCACGTGATCCAGTCATCCTTCTCCAACTTATCTTTCTCCAAGCAGACCATAACTGTATTCAGCCAGTCATTCTCATCTGATGCAGCTTCAATGAGGGTTTGATCATCAGGAGGAATCAGTGGACCAGAAACCACTGGTCC